>JAQJVK010000010.1:35492461-35742461 GCA_035578135.1 Flexamia atlantica
TAACTTTTCAGAATAAAAACTTGGTTCTTTAGAAAAGGACCAACAACTATTAACTATTCTATTTTTACTGTCTGAAATTTGCATATTTTTATTCGGAAAATTTAAAATTTCTCCATTATTAGTTGTCCGATCATTATGATCTTACTATCAGCGTTAATTGGATTAAATTTCGCAACTTTTTTGTCTGTCGTATGATTTTTCTAAAATTTACCGTTTTTAAGATATATAGCTTTGAAAATAAAAAACAGTGAGGATAATCAATTATTTTTAGAAGGATAATCAATTATATTATACGTTTTAAACAATGATACCTAGCCCTCTTTCCTCCATGTTTTACTATTCTTATTCCTATCCCTATTTTAAAGATTTACTATTCTAACGATATAACTAATTTGTTTACAAATAAAGATTTTATACTTATGTTTTTCTTCAGTGCAATGCATTAAATACTCCAAGTATTTCTGCGTGTTAACGTTTAAGTTTTAAGATATAACATCGAGGGCGTTGTATTTTAGAGTTTTTTTTTATTTTTTATATCGGATCAAAGGAATTTATTTTTAATTCACTTTTGGAATTAAAAAGGTATACCACTTTTAATTCAATATATTATATACCGTATGTATTTATCTCGTGTGCCTGTACATAGTATATACTTCAGTTAAATATTCAATCCTGTCTTTACACATGCCACCGCTCAAAACATCCCTTTCAATAAAACACAATTAACGTCTTCACGAATAAACCAATTGTATTTTACGACGTTTATTTAACCCTAAAGCTCGGATAGTAAAAGCCAACCGCGCTTTGGAGCAGTTAACCTTCCCGCAGCGTCTTAATTCCCGGCATTACGTTAAGGTTTCGTCTTCCGCCACGGGTGTATCGATCAAAATATTTAAATTGAACCGCCGGTGCCGCCATGTTTAATAAGCGCCCAGCGTCCCGCAAAGGGTTGGGGCAGCGTCAGGGGGCATTTAATTAAACCGTGCAATCATCTGGGGTGAACTTCGCTGATAAGGCTTTACATCCGACTACATTCCACCAGAATGAAATATAAAATTGCTTTCTCGCTGCTAAAACGTGTCAACGCTTGAGAGAGACAATGTGGGTGGATGAAAATATTGCGAAATTATCTATTATTGGTTTTGGTAAATATATTTAAGTTATTTTTAATAAACAGTACGATATAAAATAAACAAATAATATCGAACGTTTAACGACCGGCAGACGAGGACTTTTTCCAGAAAAATTATAGAGAATACTAGTTACTGTACAATGAAAAATATATTACTGTACTTTTTTATAAAGGCAGAGAAAAACGTATTGATTAAGTGGGTATACTCGAGTATAGAGCATGAAAGTTCGATTCCCTGATATAGACGTAACTAGTTCACCGCCTCGTTATAAGTGTAATGTTTAGGTGATATTGTGTATAACTTGTTTCAATGATTAATTAACAAATCGTCATTATTTATTTAGGTATACAATTGATAAAGCCTAACATACTAAACTCACTTGGTAATAAAATAATATATTAAGTGATTTCCACTGCACACAACATAAGAACGACCATAATTAATTAGTATAATTCAAGTTGCAGCCAGTAAAACTTAGGCCTATTTAATCTAGATGAAAATAAAAAAATACCTCCGTTGTAACAGACCTGCAAACTCAACGAATTTCAAATTCTTAAATAAATAATTTAGATTTAGACAAAAAGCTCGCATCAAGTAAATCAACTTACATCTGTAAATAAGCATGACAAATCCTCCATAAAAAAGAAAAGGGAAGTGAGTTTGCAAGTTGGCTACAACGGAACTGTGAAAATGTTGGCTTTAGTACTATTTTCCAGAATACCTCAATTGACAGTCTCAATATAGGCACATACAATGTGCTATGAAGGTATAGGCCTACTGAGAAATAAGCAAGCTGTACAATTTTGTTTATATACCATTACATACGTGAGTGAGTATGTAGGTTTGCTGCCTCAGGAAATTGAAAATTTTGGGAATTTTAGGCCATAATCAAGTAGATGAATCCACGACCAAAGTTTCATCAATTTAAGTTGAGACATAAAGCACAGAACAATGTTTTTTATTTCCAATAATGATAACAAGGCAAATAAGTTAGTGGTTTTGTTGCCATAAAAATGAAGAAATTGTGGATTTTGGACTAATAAGCGTTATCACAACGAGATGAAGCCAAAAACCAAGTTTTAATGAGATGTGTTCAGATAGAAGAAATACACAGTGTGTAAAAAACGTCCGTCCCCCCTCTTTATTTTGTTGTTTGTTAAGACAAACAATTAACCTTTGGAGAATGATACTAACTCAACCCAAATTATTTTATGACGTTAGTAAAAATTTTGAGTGTCCCCCAAAAAATGGGGGATTTTGGGGGCAACTCAAAATTTTCAAATGTAAACCCCTTTTGAGTGACCCCTCATTCTAAAGAGCTTTCAAAAGTAGATAAATGGTGAAAGTTGGAGGTCTCTAACGCGTTTCTATTCAAATTATTGATAGATTGTCAAAGTTTTGAATACAACACATCCTTGAAACCTGGCGTCTTGGACGTTTGGAGTTTTAATTGACCTTTGGTGACTTAAAAATGAAACGACCCTGGGAAAAATGTAATTAAATTAAAAAAATGGTCTCTTTTGGTGATATTTAAAATTTTGAGTGACCCCCAAATATGGGGATTTTTGGGGCAACTCAAATGCACAACGAGAGTGACCCTACCGACCCCTAATTTTAAAGAGCTTTAAAAAATCAGGCGAATGGTGGAAGTTGGAGGTCGCTAACGTGTTTCTATCAAAATTGGCAGCTTTTCAAAGTTTTAAGTCTGACTCCTTGAAACTTGCCAAATTTGATAGGAACACGTTAGTGTCCTCCAACCCCCACCATTCATCTATTTTTTTAAGCTCTTTAAAATGAGGGGTCACTCGAAAGGGGGTTACATTTGAAAATTTTTAATTGCCCCCAAAATTCCCCATTTTTGGGGGACACTCAAATTTTTAATATCACAAAAAGAGACCACTTTTTCATTTCATGAGATTTTTCCCAGGGTCGTTTCATTTTTAAGTCACCAAAGGTGAATTAAAACTCCATACGTCCTAGACGTCATGTTTCAAGGATTGTGTTGCATTCAGAAATTTGACAAGCTGTCAATTTGGATAGTAACACGTTAGAGACCTCCAACTTTCACCATTCATCAACTTTTTTTAAGCTCTTTAAAATGAGGGGTCACTCAAAAGGGGTTTATGTTTGAAAGTTTTGAGTTGCCCCCGAAATCCCCCATTTTTGGAGGAAACTCAAAATTTTTACTAACGTCAAAAAATAATTTTGGTTGAGTTAGTATCATTCCCCAAAAGCTAATTGTTTGTATCGACAAACAAAAAAATTAAAGAGTTGGGGACGGAATTTTTTTACACACTGTATTCAATAATAAAGTTAACATTAATTGAGACAAGTTTGTTTTAAGCTTCCAATAGTTCGGTAACTAACGGACATAGAGTAATGATGCAAGGTACTGATGATTGTTTTGAAGCTGAATGTAATGGTTCATATAAAAATTTTACTAGTTTTATTGTTTTATGTGAAAAATAAAATAAAAATTTTGTTGTGGGTTTATCCCCTCTTAACCACTTTCCAGTCTGGCTGGTTTTCCAAGTCATCTGAGTGATAACCACTTTACCACTTGTCGTTTTAGCTAGTTTTTATAGGTGTACACGTATTTTCAAATGTACTTTTCTCATTTAATATTTATTTATTATAACCTCAAAAGATTAATTTAGGGAGTGGCTACAAAACTTATTGTAACTAAATCTACATTTTATATCTGTTGTATCTATTTACTTACCCGTATCAGAGTTCATTAAGATCGGACAATATTTATGTGCACTATCTTGTTTACAGACTAATTAATTGTTCGCTAAAACAGCATATTTATAAAATGTCCATTCATTGGTTTGGTTTGTAATCGTTTCTAACCGAAAGTGTTCTCTGAAATTCGATGTTTCTTTGATCATTTGAGAAGAACTGGTATGTATAAGGTGACCAGATTTTGGAACAGCCAAAACGGGACGCCGACTTCCGAGGGGTGTGGGGGGATATGGAATACCCCCCACAAACAGAGGGGGGTACGGGGGGGTCCTCCCCCGGAAAATGTTGGAAAATTAGGAGCATTTTGGTGCGTTTTTAGACTCTTTCAGATTGAAAATATGTGCTAGACTCTAGTTCATCTTTATCATTAATTTTAAGTTGCTAGAAAACTACAAAAGGCCCGAAAACATTATTTAAGAGTTTTTTTACATTAAAACGTGTTTCCTTACCCCCCACAAAGAGAGAGGAGTTCGAAGGTTCTCCTTCGGAAAATTTAGAAAAATTAGGAGCATTTTGGTGGGTTTTTAGGCACTTTCAGATTAAAAATATGTGCAATACTTTACTTCATCTTTACAATTGATTTTAAGTTACTAGGAAACTAAAAAAGAACCAAAAAAATTATTTAGGAGCTTTTTAAAGTAAAACGTATTTCCATAACCCTCAAGAGAGCGGGGTCCGGGGGTCCTCCCTCGGATAATTTTGAAAAATTAGAAGCATTTTGGTGGGTTTTCAGACTCTTTCAGATTGAAAATATGTGCTATACTCAAAGTTCATATTTACCATTAATTTTAAGTTACTAGAAAAGACAAAAAACGGAAAAATGTAAGAGTTTTTGTACAGAAAAACTTTTTAAAAATATTTTTCTTACCAACAAAGTCAAAACGGGACAAATGGGCGTCCCGAGAGAGTTCGTCAGGACAACGGGACACGTTGCTAAAAACGGGACTGTCCCGTTCAAAACGGGACGTCTGGTCACCTTAGGTATGTAAGTAAAACTCCTTTAATTTAAAAGATGTAATGGAATGCATTCCAACAAGTTGTTTAATCATGTTAATGGTGAATCTGAAAAAAGGAAAACTGAAACCTTTTTGTCTTTATATTTTTTTTATAATCCATCTCATAACTGATTCATATACGACACAAGTTAACCTACACTAAGCGCATGTTGCCAGCCTCGCCATGTAACGGAAGTGAGTGGGGACTGCAGATGGAACCATTACCAGACCGGAAGTCAGCCGGTGATCGGTCCAGCCCGGATACGGAAGTGCCCGCTCTTACTCTGCACTCACTGAACCATGGAATAATCATGGACTTTACCTTAGGTGAGAATAAAATAAGATTAAAGTATAATATCATTTATTAAGATTACGACGTGATTCAAATTAAAAGATAATCATTCGACATTTTACATCTTTAAATGAATGGAAATATCATTAATCTATTCATAGATATCGTCTGCAATGTATATCCTTTGCTGAAAGAACTTCATTTACGTATGTAATTTGTATGTATACCACATTTACCGTTGCAATCAAGTTCTGCGTTTACTTGCTTAACCGAGTGCATTGTTTGTCGGTCATTAAACGCTTTTGAAGTACAGTAGACCCCCTCTTAACCGACCCACACGAGACCGGACCTAGGTCGGATAACTTAAAAGGTCGGTTAAAACGGGTAATCCTCTAAACACCTAAAAATAAAAGATCTATTGATTTAGGGTTCTATTAACATCATTCTAGAGCCGTTACTTGATTATCTAGAAAATAAACTATAATTATCAACCTATTTTCTAAAATAAATACCGTAGAAATGTCACAAATAATCCCAAAAGACAGTCAAAACTAAACCTTTTTATAAGCTAAATAGTAGATGTGTTAAAAAAAGTTCTTATAATAAGACCTTTAATGAAGTGTTAAAACTTTTTTAACTCATCTTTTGTAATGCGGTATCGATAGTCAATGCATCTACTGTACGTTTTAATAGATCAATATATGCTGTATTCAAAATATTTTAACTCGTAACAACCTGTAGATTTGAGAGTGACGTTCTTATCGCCGAGTATTGAAACGGGAAAGCCGCAATTACTAAAAATGGCGGTTGAACCGAACTGTTCTAAAAACGGGGTCGGTTAAAACGGTCTTAAGTATTTTTTTCAGCAAGGGCGGATAATCCGATCGTCGGTTAAAACGAGGTCGGTTGAGAGAGGGTCTACTGTATTGATAAAAACCACTGTTATAATGGCATAACTACATTATTTTGCTTTAACATTATTCTTTTAATTGTTTTGAGACCTCTTAATTTGGCAATAGGTTATGCAATTTCTTTTATAATCTAAGTTGAGGTCCTGTAACGTTGATGTCAACATTTATACAACGGACACAAAAATAAACATATTTCCAAAGTAAAAAGCGACAATGCAATGAATAGTGCAATGATTATAAATGAATAAACCAATGCACCCATTCCCAATGTGGATGCAATGATTACCTTTTGGGTTGTTTATATAATTAATCATTACTTAAATCATCGGATTTAACAGAACATGTTCTACCTGAATATGACATTAACAATATGCTACATCAAAAAACGATCCTATTATTATTGACTTTAAGATACAACATAAAAAAGTTACTCGCCTAGTCAAAAACAAAAAGCCACCAAAATTTAATAGTGTTTGGTATTTTGCAGGCTTTAATAGCTTTCAGGCTTTCATGGACATTAAGGCGGTTCGGATAAAATTCAGCTGGATACATTTTACTTTCCCCCGAGACCCTCTACAATAGTCACCAGTTCCACATGACTCCACCCGTACAGCGCTTTTCAATATCCACATTTCATTGGCAACGTTTATATTCTATGTTGCACATCAGGACTAGAGTGTTTAAGGAGGTTGAGAAAACTTTCCAAAAAAAGAAGGGGAGGCCAGGGCTGGTTTTCGCACTTGATTCCCAACTGAGCTACAATTGCACTAGACGGACCATAACATTCAGTATCAAACTAACTACAATGAACCAACAAACATGGTTATGAAGTGTAATTAATTGTTAGTAAATATTCAACAAAGTAGACGTATGTCATGTGCGATAGTGTGCTCCGTAGCCTAGGCGAATGTCGCATGCACAGCCAAGGGAAATTTCTACCTTTATAATGATAAACAGTGTATTTAGTAAAAATATATATTTGCTACGCACATGTAATACACATTTGATTTTTTTTTTGCCGGCACCTACAAATGAGCACTGAATCTAGTAGAGGAAATCTAGGAGTAATCTGAGGAGTGGAGGAATCTAGTACTATAGAGAAAATATTGGGGCCGAGTAAGGAAGAATACTTCAACTAAAAGTTTACCATTCTATAAGTGCAAATTAATCCCTAGATTTAATGAAAATTGCTTGTGAAAAAGTCAAAACAGTTTTTCAGATGTAAAATCTTACCCGTAGTCATTTTTTTTTAATTCAAATTATCCCAATATCTATTACGATTATTATATTATTTTTATTAATATATTTATTATTATCTTGTGTCCGCACAGTCTCCGAGCCTGCTGTGATGGTGATCGCCGGAGTCATCCCCGTCCTCTTCCTCGTGAGGGAGAGGCAGGCGATTTACCGGAGGAGGCCTGAAGTGGGCCGGGAAACAGCTGCCAGGGAAGAGCGCGATCGCAGCTTCGACTCCTGGCAGCGCGACTGGGAAGCCGAGCCGAGGGGACGTTGGACCTTCCAGCTCATACCTTCCGTCCTACCATGGGTGGAATGGCAGCACGGCGAGGTCGATTACTACGTGACCCAGTTTCTTTCTGGGCACGGGTACTTCCGCGCCTATCTGCACCGGATGGGCAAACTCGCCAGCCCGGACTGTATGTATTGCCCCGGCATCCCAGACACGTCCGAGCACACCTTCTTTCAGTGCGACCGTTGGCACGTCCGCCGAGCCTCGCTTTCATCTGAGATCGGCGTGGTCATCAGCCCAAACAACATCGTCGGAGCTATGCTCCAGGGAGAGGGCAACTGGAACTGTGTCCAGCACTACGTCCAGGCCATTCTTCGGGCGAAAAAGGTCGACCTCGATCGGCCTTAATCCTCAGCTTTTCCCCACTAGGGGAGGTTGCCCTAGTGGCGTAATATCAAAGGCCTAGCCCGAAGTAATGTGTGAAACAGTTCCAGGCTAGTGTCCTCGGTGCCGAGGGAGGTGGTTTAGTCGGTAGTTCATGGGACATCGAGCTCGTGGGAGTCCGACACTACGGAGGGGACAACGAGCCCCTCAGTGTGCGTAAACGCATTCCACCTCCTACCAAAAAAACAAAAAAAAATTATCT
Organism: Flexamia atlantica; assembly: GCA_035578135.1. Taxonomy (NCBI): domain Eukaryota; kingdom Metazoa; phylum Arthropoda; class Insecta; order Hemiptera; family Cicadellidae; genus Flexamia; species Flexamia atlantica. The sequence continues at coordinate 35,500,652 of JAQJVK010000010.1, forward strand.
TGTGTCGTATATGAATCATCGGATTCATCAGAAAATGCTCTTTCTAATATTACGTTAACAATATGAAAAACCAAAAAGGATCTCATTGTTTTTAACTTCAAGCCACAAAATAAAAAGTTACTCGTCTGATCAAAAACATCAAAAAGGATTTGCTTGGCAAAGGTTGCTTCATTCTACATATAACTCGCATAACTGCCACGTGGGTGCACTAAGCATTCTAGAAGCTGAATGGTGCTATGATCCATCGGCTGCTTTAAAATTAAATCCTATTCGTAAACGTGCACGGGGGCGAAAAATTTTCTTGTATCAATAATTCTTTTGCATTTTTCAACAATGCCTTATTATTCACTCTGCGTAGAAACAGTTTCTGTAGATTCCTGGTACTTTTAATCTACATGTGTTTATTATTGATCAAGTTGTAACACATAGGAGGTTTATTTATTATACTGTAGTTTAAATTTTACATGGATTGACACGTCATATTTTAGCAGATCAAGCAAAAAACAATTTGTGATTAAAAAATATTATGTGTCGGACGCAACATGATAACCTCTTTAAATTTTCCAAGTAAAGAAAATAAAATTTGTTTTATAATGTATCTACTGAAATAGGTAGATATGCAGATTTTCTTGCAGATATGCAGAATACCAAGGGCCGTAGAGTTGCCCCCCCCAAATGAGCACTAAAAAAAGTGTCACTCGTTAGTGCTGATTAGTGCTCTATTCCCCATCGAGCACACGAGCACTAAGCTCGTATGGTTCAAGAGTTATAATTAAATACCCCCGTTGCAGCAGACCTGCATACTCAGCGAATTTCAAGTGCAAAACAACATATTTCGATCCAACATAGCGAGATTTGACATGTTTTTGTAAGCTCCATAAGAATAACATGGGGAATGAGTATGGAGGTTTGCTGCTACAGGTATATTAAAACTGGGTGGTTTTAATTCAATATTTAGTAGATCTGAACTAGAAGAAGCCATTTACCAAGTTTTATCAAGATATGTTGAGAAATAAGCGAGATATAGAATTTTACTTATTTCCCATAAGGTTAACATTGGGACAACGTACTGCGTTTACCACTTTCAATATCTCGGCAACCAATGGACATAGAGCCATGATTCAAAATACTAAATTGTTTGTTTTTTTGGGCTGAATTCAATGGTGCCAATAAAAATTTGAAAAATTTTATTTTTCTATGTAAAAATCTCAAAAACCCATTTTTGGGGGGGTTTACCCCCCTTTACCCCCCCCTTCCGGTCGTCCGATCGGGCTGGTTTACGAACTCGTCCGAATAATTACTACTTTACACATCTATGCCAAATTTCATTCCGATTGGACCATTTTTGCGCAAGTTATCGTGCTTAAAGACACACACATATATATATATATATATATATATATATATATATATATATATATATATATATATATATATATATATATATATATATATATATTTATGAAAGTGAACGAATGGTGTTTTTGGCATCTGAGGACCTCAAAAAGAAAAGTTATGATGGTTTTAGGCTTAGGTCTTACCATGAGACCTACGGTAACAGCTTCTTCCCTATAGGGGAAATTCGCTAAAAAACTGTGGGTGGGCAACTTTATAAAAGTTAGCCACACCCAGTGCAAAATTCTTTAGTACTAATGTCGAAAATAATATCAATCGTTAGCGCTTCGTTAGTGCAGGTTATTGCTCTGATCCCCATAGTTAGTGGTCTTATGGTTCAAGAGTTATGATTAAAAACTGTGGGGGGCCAACTTTATAAAAGTTAGTCCCACCCAGTGCAAAAATTTGAGCACTCATTTCAAAATTGATACCAATCGTTAGTGGTTCGTTAGTGCTGGTTAGTACTCTCTGGTCCCCCTCATTAGTTCTCTTATGGCTAAGAGTTATAATTAAAGAACTGTGGGGGGGCAACTTTATGAAAGTTAGCCCCTCCCAATGCAAAAGTTTGAGCACTTATTGAAAAAAAGATAACAATCGTTAGTCCTTCGTTAGTGCTGGATAGTGCTCTAATCCTTATCTTTAGTGCTCCTGTAGCTCAAAAGTTACAATTAATATATATGGGGGCTGGTCTCTGTAAAGGTCACACCCTCAGATTTAAAGAAATTATAATTCTCGAACCACAGGAGCACTATGGATGAGGATTAGAGCACTAACCAGCACTGAGGAAGCACTAACGATTGATATAATTATGGACATTAATGCTCAAAAATTGTGCGCTGGGTGGGGCTACTTTTATAAAGCTGCCCCCCACAGTTTTCTTTTAATTATAACTCTTGAACCATAAGAGCAATAACGATGGGGAATAGAGTACTAAGTAGCACTGACGAAGTACTAACTAGTGGCACTAATTTTTTTTTAGTGCTCATTTTGGGGGGGGCAACTTTACAGACCTAGATTACCAGTTATTTTACATCGGTATAGAAAACGATAGAAAAAAAATAATGGGAAAGACTAACTTCGACCATTTCATATCGCTGGTTGCTAACGACATAACAATGAACCGAGGATAAACAACTGCCAGGGCTGTCTATTTCCAGCCAACTATAGGAAAATGAACAAACTGATATTTCTCTGTTATTGGGCTGTTGAGGGGCAAAGTAGGCAAAATGAGCGCTGGTCTATTTTTGCATAACTGACCCGTGCAGGCGTTCACTACCCATTTTAAAAACAGACGTAAAGTATCATGGTTTAGGTTTTCTAATTGCTCTCCAGGCAATTTAAAAGATTACCAGTAACATCTAAGTATATTAATTCCGCCCACGATAAATTTTGGAAATAATTTTTTTATGTCAAACAAGTCAACTTTTACTTAAAATAAAATTGTATTAACATTCGGTTAGTGAACATTGACACTCTTTGGCGGTCGTTTATACAGCAAGGTAGAAAATAGGCTCATAATGAATTATCCTATAAAACATAAGTAAGCGAGTTTACAAGTATTATATGGATCATTAAACTAGACAGAAAGGAAAGGCTGGGCGTTGCAACCGGAACTGCTGAGTATTAAAGATTAGCCATCTTGGGCTAGTGTTGGGAATCGCGTGCGATGGCTTTGTTAATGCTGATAGTATATATCCCATCAGCATTACCTTATTAGCAATGCGATTAATCTGTATACATATATTGATAACAGCATTGCAGTAGCTCTGAATACATATATCGGTACCAGCATTGCGATGGCTCTGCTTACACAAATCGATACCAGCATTGCTTGGATGTTACCTCGGCTGGGTGTTAACTTTGCATGCTAAGATGTATTTCACATACTAATATGTTAGGTGTTGAATTTATTGGAGTTTGGAATCAAAAAACCTAATCTTATTGTTATTTCAAGCCGAATATCGGAACAAATCTTTATTGGTAGGCACAACACTGAAGGTCACAGAAATAGTGATTTTAAGGAAGGTGGAAACAAAGTGTTTTCGGGATAGAGGTATCCAATTTCGAACTGTTGAGCTGTATAATTAAAAGAGAGTATTGAAAACTGCATGAAATCTCAAATTAAAGGTAATATTATCAAGGTTTAATAAGGTGAAATTCCTCGTTAACGTCAAGAGACATCAAATAAAAGAATGTTTTACATAATGTGTGTTGGATCGACAGAGATGGCCCCATTGAACGGCCACCAAGACGCTCCGATCTTACCCCGTGATTTCATTCGCTGGAGGATCTATAAAATACTTTGGTTTCCAAGTAAGGATGTAGAATCTTCATAAACTGAGGCACCGGATTGTCGCCGTCAGTGGATAACGCCAGAAATGCTAACAAACCAGCGACCACGTAGTACAAATAGACATAGCATGCCTACATTACTACCATTACAGCAAATGAAGTCTGGGCCGCCAAGTTGTCTAGGTATAGAAACATAAAACGGCGTTTAAAACCGCGTAATCTGGCAGTGCTCACGTTTCAAATAACTCGTATTTTATACCATCTAGCATTGAGGCTTAAGGTTGAAATTTTGCATGTGAAGAGTCCTTTAGTTTCAAACGGTAATAGTATCAACCATATTTCAAAAACAATTTTTCCTCCGCCTACTATCTAAAGTCGTCTTTTAGTCCCTGGATTAGAATACTAAAGTACTAGTTTATACTCCATGGGATTTACTGACTTACTTTTTTCTCCCACGGGACTAAAAGTAATCTACTTTTTCTCCCACAGGACTAAAAGTAATCTACGTTTTCTCCCACAGGACTAAAAGTAATCTCATAAGAAATACATAGGGAGAAATCCAGCAACGCCGCGATGGGCAGTGAGAAAATGTGGCAACACTGTCGATTTTCTTACGCTTACTCTAAATTGAATTCAAGAACTTCAGTGTTTCAACTTGAGAAAACATAACCGTATGCATTTAATAGCCAGATAATAATATTTTTGTATGAATTAACTATATTATATATTAATATAGTTAAAAATTAATATATTAAAAATTAAATATAAGTCATTGTAATAACTGTGACTTATATTGTCACAGTTCTTGTTAGAAGTGTAGGTGGAGGAAAAATGTTGTGTGCATCAAGGGACTAAAGTGCTTTTATTTCCTTCGGGAAAATTGTCGCCCTCGGCTCCACCATCGGGCGACAACAGTTTCCCCTCACGGAGAAAAAGTTGCACTTTAGTCCCTAGATGCACAAATAAGTATTATCCTATTAAAAAATTAATAAGGTCATAAGTTTTTATTCAACTTTAAAACTTGTCATGAAAAAGTAGTCACCTGCTACTTGTTTTTATTTTTTGGTCCGATAAAATAAAAAACTGGAAACTAATTGTTGCTAGAGTTTAATTTTTGAAATCATATTTTTTGAAAGAATAGCCGCTGTAGTTTGGTTAATCACTTAGTTTTTATGGAAGAGTTTTTTCGTGAGGCGCCTACAAAAAAAAACAAAGTCAATCCTAAACTGCTGTTTAAAAAAATATAGTCGACTACAAAAATACAAATGTGGTATCAAATTAGAAGCCTGAATCTCATAATTACTATGGTACCAGTTATAAATGGTTTAGAGGCAGTTTACACATCGTGGGGACGTTACAGGTGCATTGCGTGGTGGCAACTTCTCCCAAAAAATGTCACGACAAGTTTCTAGGCTATCAGTGTTTTAGATGTGTAGACTGCTTTAAACCATTTATCTTTAGTACTATAGTACTTATGAGACTCAAACCTTTAATTTGATACCATAGTCGTAATTGTTTACCTAGTTTGTTTTTCCAGGCATAGGGACTAGAAGCAAATTTAGACTTCAAGTCGCCCCTCGTGTGCTCCGTCTATTTGTACTATGTGGTCGCTGTCACAAACACACGGTACATGAGGTATGAGGTATGTGATCGCTTGCACATTATGAAACTGGCCAGTCACAAAGAAGGATATAAAAGGTATATGTAATTGGATGTTAGCTTTTAAGGATAATGTTTTTATCATCAGTTAGTCATTTTAGGCCTATTCTTGAAATAAGGTTCTCTTTCATATGTTTTATTTATTTCTTGGTATAAAGAGTAACCAAGTTCTTGAAGTTCTTGAATTAAATTTAGAGTAAGCATATGAAAATCGACAGTGTTGCCACATTTTCTCACTGCCCATCGCGGCGTTACCGGATTTCTCCCCATGTATAAAGAGTATTTCTTGGTGTAAGAGTTTCTTGGGTATATGGAAATGTTTTCTTTTTCCTTCACTTCACGTTTCTCAGCGTGGACATAGAATGTCGCCTTAAAATTTATACCACGATATCTAGATATTATTACCTTTCATTTGGAATCTTAAGTTTCGAACACCCTCTATAACAGTTCAACTGCAACAGTTTAAAATATAATACGTCCAGAACACCCTGTAAAAACTTTTTGTAACGATTAATTTGGTATATTTTTTTTATTTCAGGTTTGAGAGTCAAAGGAGTCGAATCCTCCCGAGCCCCCTGTGACCAGCACCAAGCGGTATCAAGATAGGGCACAGCGCTTCAAGCGAGTGGAGATATGGGGAGCAAACGGTTTTTAAACAGTACCCTTATTTTTTTAATATTTAAAATATCTCTATATATACTACTTAAACAGTTATATAGTCAAACATCAGTTCAAATACAACCGAATTTTTTTTATCATTTTAAAACGGGCTGTCAAATAATCAATATTTTTAGTTTTACTGTGTCATTTACTAGATATTTTGTACTCGGTTTGGCATTCGTTGGTTTGGTATGTTGGTATGGTAATAAGTTAAGTTTTCATGCATGCACTAGCGAATAAAAAATATTAAAATGCTATCTAACAAGCCATTTTGCATTGCCTTTGTCATTCATATTTTTTAAAATAGCCTCAAAAACTAATTAATGGAATAGTTGCAAAACCTTTTGTATGTAAATATTTAAATTTAATGATAATATACTGTATAATGTACAATTTCTTGAAGTTCATCGCGACGCTAGTTTTTTTTAAGGTTAAAAATACATTGCACGATGTAGTGTTCAAAATCAACATAAACAAAATGTAAAACTTAATTACGAACTAGTAAAACTCCAGCAGCTTTGTAGTTGTATTGTAAGTCCATCAATCAAAAATACCAAATTTGTGCATATAATATAAAAGTCGATTAGGTTTAATTATAAATTGAAAAACGAAATTATGACCGTTGATAAATCACGATCATGAAAAATCACTGTAAAATAAACGCATACAACAATTGACGATGAAGCGAGTACCCCAGCCGCATGCGAGCAAGTCAAGCATGCAGCGTAAAAGGTTAACAGCCCATTCATCCGGGGCACGCGCAACATAACCTAACCCAAGAAGCCGTAGCCAGCGAAGCGCCGGCTGTAAAAGCAAACAAAAGATGAAAGTAAGCGCGAATGCCTGAATAACGGCTACTAGGAGCGGTAGTGTAAACTATCAATGGTCTCTGGTGATTTATAAGAAGTTTATAGCATTGTAAAGGTTAAGAGGCGATAAAGTGGTATTTTGGCGGACAAAAGTATTCCAATAGTGGTGAAGAGGGGGGGGGGGGTTGGTACGAGCTGTAAACGTGTTATGGGCTACTAATGGGCTAAGGGCAGTTACATTTTAATGCGGTGCTTACGTCTTCTACAGGTGTCGCTGGAGTCAATCAATTATTACCTACCCTCTCACCGCTTCATTTGTAGCCCAACAAGGAATCGTCTCCTTAAACACTGTCTCCTTGTTTACCTATTCCGCGATTTTGCATTGAATAATCGGTAAATAATCTATAAACACTCTTGATTGCGAGAAGCTTAATATGTGTTTTCTTAGTGTAAAAGTCATGCAGTAAAATATCAAATTATAACAAAATGCCACATGCATGAAATAACACTTTGAAATGGAACGAATCTTTGGAAGACAAAAAATCTTAAATGTGCAACTGAATAGATAATTCGCGCTAATCTCTTAGAAATTTAGTCGAAATGGTATGATTTTGATTTTTGTGACATTCGCCATCAATATATAGTAATAATACGTTTAACGACGACGTTTCGAAATCAGCAAAACCTGTACAAACAGATTACAGATCCCAAAACGTCGTGAAATTTGTTTTGACTAATCACTGTTTTGATGGCCAATGTCTACAAGAACAAAAATCATACGATGAACTCACCATTACCAACGATGAATTTCAAACGAAGAATTCATCAAAATGTTATACTTTATATTCATATATATTCTATAAACTGCACTGTTTGGCTTTTGTATGTTTATTATTTTAAAAAAAATTGGGAAAAGGGAAATGTCAACTCAACCGTATATTTAGAGCCTTTTTCCCTTGGTGAATTTATTAAAAATTTTTGATCTTACCAAAGAATAAAAACCAGGATAAATGAATTTATTTCCCTTTGTCACATTTTGCATTCTTGTGTTAATATGTAGTTCACAAATGACATATTGCTGGTTTACTAATTTGTATATAATCTTACTCACCGTTGTTATATACTTTTTCCTTTGCAGGATTAGATATCGCTTGCGATTATTAAGACTAAAAATCACCACAGCATTCTCATTTTAGCGAATTTCCCGTATAGGGAAGAAGCTGTTACCGTAGTACTCATTGTAAGACCTAAGCCCGAGACCATGATAACTTTTCTTTTTGGGGCCCCCAGAAGCAAAAAACACTATTCGTTCGTTAATTTTCATATATATATGTGTGTCTTTAAACACGATAGCTGTCGTAAAAATGGCCCAATCTGAATGAAATTTGGCACAGCCATGTAAAGTAGTAATTATTCGGACGAGTTCGGAAACCAGCCCGATCGGACTACCGGAAGGGGGGGTAAAGGGAGGTAAACCCCCAAAAATGGGTTTTTTTGAGTTTTTTACATAAAAAATAATAAAAATAACCCATTTTTTGTTAGCACAATTGAATTCATAAAAAAACCATTTAGTATTTTGAATCACTGCTCTATGTCCATTGGTTACCGAGATATTGAAAGTGGTAAACACAGTACGCTGCCCCAATGTTAACCTTATGGGAAATAAGTAAAATTCTATATCTCGCTTATTTCTCAACATAACTTGATAAAACTTGGTAAATAGCTTATTCTAGTTCAGATCTACTGAATATTGAATTAAAACCAACCAGTTTTAATATACCCGTAGCAGCAAACCTGCATACTCATTCCCAATGTTATTCTTATGGAGCTTTCAAAAACATGTAAAATGTCGCTATGTTGAATTGAACTATGTTGTTTTGCATTTGAAATTCGCTAAGTATGCAGCTCTGCTGCAATGGGGGTATTACCCATTTATCATGTCCATCCACAACGACCATTTTAACCTTTCATCTGCGTTCGTATTCATCTGTTTACATTCAAAACCGTGGTTTATTTATCGGTTTAAAAACATCAAAAATTAAAACATTGGATAAGTTTTTCACGCAAAGAATGATGACGCATTAGTCTCTAGTATTACAAAATAATTATTCATGCTATTTTTATTGAATGATAAATATAGTTAAGGAACATTAAATGTGGCGTATGATTATGTAATGTGGTTATGACACTTACTGCTTAAGTTTTATTACAAGCTAGAACATCTAAATGTTCTGTATTTTTTAAATGAAATAAACAACATTTAATAAGATTAAACGTTGTTGTTGTTGTTGTTGTTGTTGTTGTTGTACCTGGATGTGTGGGAATTACTGAAACTTTTTTAACATTTTGATAAGTTTTTATCTTTAAACAACTGATTTAAAAACTTTTTTAAACGAATAAACCGCCTTTTTACCACACATAATTTTACATAATTTCAAGGTAAAAAATATAAATACACGTCTTTAACCAAAAAACTGACCCAAATTCCACAAAAACAAATACTTGACCCAAATTCTTTGGTTTACAAAATAATAGAGTAACTCACAGTAAATTTAAGCATTATCAAGTTAAGTTTTAAAGCTATTCAATATTGATTGCAGGTAAGCAACAGGCAGCGCCGAGGTGGATACTAGCGGAACTACAAACTTGTGTTGGAGAGAGATGGAGAGAGGGAGACATCTAGCAGACAGTTCTACAACTATCCCACAGTGCGAACTACCAGGCGCTCAGAGTCTAGCAGGCACCTGATAGTTTCCCACTATCTGGTAAAATCAGAACTGAGAAAACCCGTATTAGTTTTCCATAGATAGTGTACTTAAGGGGGGGGGAATGAATAGTGAAACTGAAGTAGTTTTTATACGGTGTGTAACAAAAGTCCGTCCCCCCTCTTAAATTTTTTTGTTTGTTTAGAGAAACAATTAACCTTTGGGGAATGATACTATCTCAATCCAAATTATTTTTTGACGTTATCAAACATTTTAAGTGTCCCCCAAAAATGAAGGAAAAAGTAGATGAATGGTGAAAGTTGGAGGTCTGTAACGTGTTTCTATCCAAATTGACAGCTTGTCAAAGTTTTGAATACGACACATCCTAAAAAACTGGCGTCTAAAAAGTTTGGATTTTTAATTCACCTTTGCTGACTTAAAAATGAAACGACCCTGGGAAAAATGTTATTAAATGAAAAATTGGTCTCTTTTGGCAATATTTAAAATTTTGAGTGTCCCCCAAAAATGGGGGATTTTGGGGGCAACTCAAACTTCAAATGCAAAGCCCTTTTGAGTGACCCCACATTTTAAAGAGCTTTTAAAAAATAGGTGAGTGGTGGAAGTTGGAGGTCGCTAACGTGTTTCTATTAAAGTTAGCAGCTTGTCAACGTTTTTAGGACTCGTATGTAAAACTTTGACAAACTGCCAATTTTTATAGAAACACGTTAGAGACCTCCAACTTCCACCATTCGCCAATTTTTTAAAGCTCTTTAACATGAGGGGTCACTCGAAAGGGGTTTGCATTTGAAAATTTTATGTTGACCCCAAAATCCCCCATTTTCGGGGGACACTCGAAATTTTAAATATCACCAAAAGAGACCATTTTTTTATTTAATAACATTTTTTCCAGGGTAGTTTAATTTTAAGTCACCAAAGGTGAATTAAAACTCTAAACGTCCTAGACACCAGGTTTCAAGGATGTGTTATATTCAAAACTTTGACAAGCTGTCAATTTGGATAGAAACACGTTAGAGACCTCCAACTTCCACCATTCGCCAATTGTTTAAAGCTCTTTAACATGAGGGGTCACTCGAAAGGGGTTTGCATTTGAAAATTTTATGTTGACCCCAAAATCCCCCATTTTCGGGGGACACTCGAAATTTTAAATATCACCAAAAGAGACCATTTTTTATTTAATAACATTTTTTCCATGGTAGTTTCATTTTAAGTCACCAAAGGTGAATTAAAACTCTAAACGTCCTAGACACCAGGTTTCAAGGATGTGTTATATTCAAAACTTTGACAAGCTGTCAATTTGGATAGAAACACGTTAGAGACCTCCAACTTTCAGCATTCATCTACTTTTTGAAATCTCTTTAAAATGAGGGGTCACTCAAAAGGGGTTTGCATTTGAACATTTTAAGTTGCCCCCAAAATCCCCCATTTTTGGGGGACACTCAAAATGTTTGGTAACGTAAAAACTAATTTGGGTTTAGTTAGTTTCATTCCCCAAAGATTAATTGTTTGTCTTAACAAACAAAAAAATTAAATAGGGGGGACGGACGTTTTTACACACTGTATATTATGTCCGCATTGACATACTGCATTCCGATGAAAGAGGACGAATCCTCACGTAAAAAAAAACATGGTTAATCATGGGCAAGGACTAATTTAATTAAAAAAAAAAAAAACACGTAAGATCATATGTCTTGGAGGTTCTATGTAACGGCTATATTTATATCTTTAGCAAGAATTTAAATTTATATGATTGTTATTTATTCAGTGTGGAATGTAATTAGGAATTATAAAATTCCATTTAAATGTCAATTATCCTGTTTAAAAATTTACTGATGTAAGTTGCATTAATTTGTTAAGGCCTATTATAAATAAAGCGCTATTATCAAATTATTTAGTCTTGTGAAAACTGTTTACCACCTAATATTTCGTAAGAGAGTTCTAAATAATTTGTATAAAAAGAGCGAAATTTCCCAAATCCACTTGAAGGGTACAGGGGAAAAACCAACATAGTCCAAAACTATGAAAATTCAAGCTAACCATGGCAACTGATAGCTCAGAATCTATATTTTATAATGACAAAATGCCCAATGGAACAACCAACTCAGTCACGAATTATAGCACTAAACGTAAAAGTACCACAACGGAAATAACAACTCAGTCCAATGGAACAAACAACTGAGTTCATTACCAGCTGCTGCTCGGTATTGTTAGTTGTTGTTGTTTTGCTGTTTGCTTTTGTGTGAGTGCTAGGTTATGTTCAAGCTTTCAAATTTATTTTATAACAGTGCTTTTGAAGGTAAAAAATAAAGAGGAATCAAACCTAGTGAAAAAATAATTTTTTTTTAACTAGGGGGGTCATGACCCTCTAGTACGTAAAAAAGGAGGGGGTCGGAGGGGGTTGCCGATGGTCGCAATGAATTTCTCGCCCCAAAAATAGGGGGTGTCCTGAAAATTAGCCGAAGTGTTCAACTGAAACATACCCACCCCCCACATCCCCCTATACATAGGATCAAGGGGGGGTTTTGCCCCCTATTTTGAGTTTGAGGTGGGTTGGACGGTACAAAATAGGTATATTTGTAATCAGAAAAATAAGATGAGTGAAATCTAGTGAAAAAAGAATTTGTTTTAAAATTAGAGGGGCATAACCCCTTAGTACATAAATTAGTACATAAAAATGGGGTTTTAGGGGGTCGCCAATCATCACAATGAATTTCTTGCCCCAAAAATAGTGAAAGAAATGGTGGGAAAATTCCCTCCGGAACATTCCCACCCCCCAGAGCCAAAAGCCATGTAGAAAATATTTTTTATTTTTCTCAAAACACAATGGAAAAAACAGCTAAGTCCCTACCATGTTATATATATTTTTAAATATATAAAATACTATGCAACTCTTTTTTATTACTTTTTCCATACTAACATAGTCACAAATAACCAAGAAACAAAAAATGGCAAACTTAAATGGAAAATTAATTCTTACTTAACAATGAGAGTGTATTAAACTTTGTTTTCTTTCCTTTTAAAAATTGTGTTTCTGTGACTCTGTTGGTTTTCCCCTGTACCCTTCATTTGGTATATGTGCATACATAAAGTGATAATGGCAGACTTAACCAACTGCGCCATTCTATGCCTTTATTAATACATCATCAGATGAGCTTTTGTCTGCTTTCTACCTAACAAATACCTTTTTATGTCACCAATTTAGAAATTATAAAGGTATTTTGTTTGTTTGTTAACTTACTACAGGGTAAAAGAAACTTTATTTAAAATATTAGCTAGCTATAGGCCTACGCGCAAATCCCTGCATATGTAGTTCAAAATTTCAAGACCATGCAAATTCATAGAAAGAATATAGGTTCCATGCATGCATGTTCAGTATTACAATATGCTTTTATCATATTAGACTAGACTGTTAGTGCATGTATATAAAATGCATTCCTTATATGTAAACTATATAATGTATATCTTTCATGGAATGCACATGTTTATTTTTCATTCATTTAAGTCCACAATCAGTCACCAAAATGTAAAATAATCATTGTGAGCATTCTTTGTATATTAAAAGAGTTATATAAGCATTAAAATTAAAGCTGCCTCTAGGCGAAATTCTTAACCTCTCTGGATCATGGTTTCCTAGATCCGGTGGTTTCTCAATACCGTAAAGTCCAGGTAACGAAAAGGTTTAGAGGAAAATGTTTGGAACACAATTTTTGAATTTGCAGCTATGTTTGGATTTGTTAGGAGGTGAACATATCAAAAGCTCCCGTCCGTAGCCCTTGAGCGGGAGGAAGGAGGGGAGTCTGAAGGTACAATTTTTAGGTTTTTCCTAAATATCGTGAAAACTATCAGCTTTTAGTATACCTTATCAAACTGGAAAATTAAAGAAAATTTAATGTCCTGTAAGAAAAGTATATAATGTGCCTATTTAGGTCCAACTATTTACAAGATAAGCAATAATTTTATTAATATTTTAACTAATATCCCTTCTATAAGAAATACATGTAAATTTGTGTGTAACACACATACCCAGTTTGCCCAGTGGGGTAACGGGCAACGCCTTTTCGCCTAAATGAAAACATGCAACATATTGCATCAAATATTGACCAAACTTTCAGTAATATGACACCTCAATCATAAAAATTTGTCTAAAATAAAGGTGTGGGTGAGCTCACAAACAAGTTGCAATAACCATGTAATAATTCCTTAAAAATAACCTTTTCATGAGTTTATCAAGACTTTTATTTTGGAAAAATGTTTATGATTGAGGTATCAAATTACTGGAAATTTCGTAAATATTTCATGAATGTTGTCTATTTTCCTTTAGGTATGAAAAACCTTTGCTCCATTTCACACCTATTTACCACTACACACAAATTTACATGCTTTTATTATGGAAGGGATATTTGATAAAACTAGTGCTTACCTAGTAATGGCTGGTCCTAAATAGACATATTATGTACTTTTCTTAGGAAATTTAATTTTCTTTAATTTTACAATATAATAGGAAATACTAAAAGCTGATAATTTTCGAGATATGTAGGAAAACATAAAAATGGTACCTTCATACCCTCCTCCCTCCCCCCGTTCAAGGGCTACGGACGGGGACTTCTGATATGTTCATCTCCTAACTAAGTCCGAACAAAACTGCAAAGTCAAAAATTGTGTTCCATGAATTTCCCTTTCTACCTTTTTTTGAGCATTCGTTGCCTCGACTAGCATTATAACCATTTTTATATCATTACAAAACAAATACTTTTGTTTAATCAGAAAATACTCATGGACGTGTTATTAACAATGAATGATAAATATAATTTTTCCATTAGAACTATAAATTAATTATACTAATGGTTTTAAACTTATATGAATAGTTTAGAATCTAAGTGTTCGTAAATTCTCATTAATTTATATACAAGTGAAAGACTATTGTGTTCCCTCAATATGGTGTTCCTTCATTTAGCGATAGTTTAAAAAATAATGTAACAATAAACTCCTATGAAATCTTTCGTTCCTGACTACGAAAATGTATGCAGTCGGTTTTCAAGATTAACAAAATAAATATTCAATTAATTGTTTATCGTTTGCTTCAATGTTAAAAAATATGCCTAAGTACTTGCCACTATACGTAGGTAAAGCAAGTACTCAGTACTATCAAGTATTTGTATGTGAATTGTATAAATTATTAAATAAAATAATTATAAAAGCATTAAATATTACCTTTACAAAAAAGGTAAAGGCTCTACTGGTCAAACTACTTACCATCCTGTATGTGGATCCCATTTTATCCCTTATATTCTGTATTATTCTGTGTACTAGCCTTATGTACATTATTATGAAACCACTTTTAACAAGTCTTGTGTTACTTGGGACATATTTATGCAGAAAATGTATAATATTATGTGTTATACAGTGTACAAAACTAACATATGGATGTTCAATATCAACATGAATGTATGAGAAACATGTTTTATTATTTATTTATTCATAGACTTATTTATTATTCATTGTTTTTGTTTTATTATTATTTCTTATCATGTCTCGATCTTTGCATATATGTTTGAATATTTATCACGGTTCAATAAATGTACCAATGCTGATATATGTATGCAGTGTCTCCAGTCATTGTTAATGTGCGTTATGGGTCAATTATATGTTAATAGCTATATACATCTACAAAGCTATCATGTGTAAGGTTGTATTTAAAAGTTAATTATCAAAGGTCAAAACTATTCAACAACGTGGCAATATTTTTACTAGCGAAAGAGTGTTATGTTTAAAAATACTATAATATAATACCAATAAATTGTATCACATCTGATTTATGCCTACTTTACCATGGCAAATGACGTTACTTATGGGGTTATGTTGCTTCTTCCGAAATGTGATTTCAAAGAGCCTTAAGTTGTAAATATATCCCTCTTAACTAAATTCCTCAGTAAAAGCGTAAATTACTATTCAATTCCTAAATAGTGAATGTATTAATTTTAATTACTTAATAGTAATTACTAAAGAACCGTTTTATCCAGATTAAATTGCTTCTACTGTATTTGTATTAAGTAGTTTTGTTGTTACAATGTAAAACTGTAAAATGTTTATTCAAGTCTGGAAAAACTACATAACATAATAAGTTTTTAAATATGTGGGTCAACTAAGCTTATTAAAATATAACAACCTAACGCGCATCTACGAATTCAGGAGAGCAGCGTGGCAGGTTTAAAGTGCTTTAACAAAAATTAATAAAATCTCTGAAGGCGACGATGACAGTATTTATTCGCTGTCACCCGTGGCTGCGCCCACGGTATAAATGTCAGTAAGTAAGTTACGTAATCCCAATAGTGCGGGAAACCCATAGAACAAAACCTACGTTAACAGTCCCGGTTTAAATTACAGGTATTCAGCAAACTATTTTGTGTTTTTTTTAGGAAGTCAGAAGATAAATTACCGGCTGTAAATTACCATTGTCCGTTGAATGTCGTCAAACGTTTAAGGTTCTAGGCAATACAGTTATGGCACGATACGACGATACGCCAATGACTCGTATTTGATGATAGATGACCGTAATACATTTGTTAATTGATATGGTTGTTTCTGTTTGTAAGCTGTAGTGTTTGCCTCTGTCTCAAATATTACTAATAACAGTATTTCAGCTTTTTGAGAAACAAGTCTGCATCAAAAGCCTTTAAAGAATAATATTTATGCCTAGTTTCTCAGTACAAAGCCTTACAGTTTTTGAGAAAATAATCAGTCAGTCAATTAATCAAGCACCCAGTCAATCGTGAATGGATTTTATATGCACAGGGTGTTTCCAATATGTTCCTTGCATCAAAGCAAACTCTTAACTGTGTAACTGCATGGGTCTTCGAAGCCTAGTTTTCTGTCTTCCTGTCTGTCTCTTGGTTTATGCAAATTGTTTTATTGTAGTTGTTCAACTCAAGGTAGAAACCTTAAATCTGGTACGAATGTGTATCGCAATACAAAAAATAATTGTGCCAAATAAAATTACTCCATCCCACGCCATTTCAAGTTGGCGGCCGTTTAAAAACTTTAATATCAAAATCATTAAAATGAGAAGAATATAAAATATTAATAACAAACACATACATACAACTTGGCTTCGGACACCCATAGTTATATGGTAATTTGTGGAACAAATCTACAGAATGTCTCAAGAGCGTTTGGAAATATCCTGTATTAATGGATTAAATCAAATAAGCTCTGTAGGCTGCTCTATTGTCTTGTTCGTCAATAAATAGTTAAATTACTTGGAAATTTTGGATAAGGTTTTTTTCAGGTTTAAATTGATTTGAACTCAAAGAATTTGTTTGGATACTTAAAGTTAACTAATGAAAACGGAAACTCCTTCCATGATTCTTTGGTTATAACGATATGTATAGTAACAAAGTAAAAATCAAATTAAAAATAAATTTATTCATAATATGGAGTAGTTTTGAGATGGGTGGTTTATTTAAAATTCAGTTGTTCATAATCGATTAAACGATGCGCTTGTTGGTTTGGTATTATTTAAACCTTTACATGCTTGAAGATTTTCTCTAAACATAATGTCAAGAGAATGCAAAATGTCCAAATGATTGAAAACATTAACCCATTACAGATTTTTTTACGGATTGTTTGACATTCAGAACTTAGTTTTATGTTGTAGCTATTATGAATAAAGCATGGCAGAGAGAACTTCAAGTTACATAGAAACTTAAACTGCAACTATTTCGTTGCTAACAACTAAAAACGTTGAAGTCTAAAAACATCTTGCACTTAATTTGTTTGGAAAAATTAAGAGTAAGTATTGAATTGTTATTCAATAAATGTATATTTCAAACCATAATCAAAGCAGATTACAGCAATGCTAGGCTTTTGTGCAGGAGTAGCCTCGTTAAATTGTATTCTTTTTACCTTAAGCTTCTGATTGTCCAAAATTAAAATATTTAGAAAAAGTCCCTAAATTTTTCGCTAAACATTACTAGAAACTTATCGTTTTAGAAGATAGCGTTTGCGTTCTGTTGATCCATCGGATAACAAAAGATAACCTCATTGTAATTGCTTTAGTTTTCAAATATGAGAAATGAATTACTGTATATACTTTCAAAAAGAGCCGCTAACATATAATTTTCGGTAACTTCTTACTATGCTTGGATATTTACAAAAGAGCTGATTATATCACTGAAACTCCAGGTAAGAATGGCATACAACATTTTTTGTACATTGCATGAAACTGTATTTCTTATACATATACTTTTGATTAGCTATTTACTCCATCAGTCATTTCTTTGGGATTAATACTCAAAACTCGCCTTAGAGTTAAGCTTTGAGTTGTTTTGGCTATTAAAAAAAGCTTATGAGAATTATTTATTAGTCCATTTAGATTTTCTTCCTATTCAATCATCTATCCTTATTAACATGTCTCAAATTTCAGTAACTGATTATTAACATGTCTATAATTCAAATGGACCGAAATAAATCCCTTGTTATATATAGCGTGTTGCAGTAAAATGTTTATTCTATGTTTCACAAAACAGGATGGACCGTAAAACAAAGCTAAGAAATAATTGCTTAAAAACAATTGCAAACATTTGAACTTCCCGCCACGCCGCGAGCCGAGTGGTGGGGTGCTTCCCTACGATCAATACTAGGTTTGCCTTTGGATCCTACTAGCCAGCAACGAAGAGGTGAAAACTTCTATCACTATATAAAATAATTTACCATAAAGTGCGTGACATACTAAACGGTTTGTATTTTAAGTATAATATCAAGTAAAATTCCAATTCTATATCTATGATAAATGTTCCTTGAAAATGTTAGGTTAATGAACAATTTCCATTAAATTTACAGATCTTAGAACTACTCTTTCAAAATTTAGTTTGAGCATATAATTCTGCAAAAGTTAAATTCTAAGTACATATGAACAATACACGAGTACATAAACTATGAAGCATAATATTTCTCTGTAATAATTAACACTACCGTCTTAAGAAAAGACATATAAAAAACAATATTATAATATAACATATCCGATCGGAGCTATAATAGGAATGAGGCAATGTGTATCATAATAAAAGTGTATTTGTGTTTTCATATTTTAGGGCCAGACATTTTTAACCAGCCTGAGAATCTTGGATCCCTGGCAGATGCTAAGAAAAGTCTATATAAATGACCCAAACCATACTCGATCATGGCACTTATACGTATTTTGTCCAAGTCCTTCTAAACAGTCCTAGTGCGAACTCGCATAAAATGTAGCATAATTTTCATTCATGCAAGCTTCTTAGCTTAGCAGTTTTATTAAGATTTAATTAAGGATCTTAAAATAACTTTAATTACAAAAGCTAAGCCCACTTTTCTCACAGTATATTACACGGATACCGACCAAAAATGTATTTAATTCTTTTATTTTGCTTATCGTGTTGCCAACGAACGTCAACGCTACACGGTGATCAGTGAAAATAAGCAACGAGTTAATACAAGTAATACAATTGTATTAACTCATGTTGCTCATTTTCACCGTGTACCGACTATATCCATAAATTACAAAGCCGATGACAGCTAATTATTTGCAATCATGCTGAGACAACCAGATGACTCCGCATGTACAAGAAGCGATTCTGGCACGATCTACGCGGCGCAGCGCCGGCGCGGCGTCTGTGCGTCAGGCGGTTACTGGAGCTTGGCATCTGCCGTGACTCGACCTTCTAAACGCGTCACTTCCTAATAAATCTCGTTTACACACAAGATGCGATACGGCTTGTGGTCGAGGGACGAGTCTAGCCGGCATATTGCAGCACTATAACTAACGTCAGGCGACGCACGGCAGTGCCACAGCTAGGCCACTATATTCACCTGTCAAGCTCCACACGAAGTTTAACCAGCTGCTTGTTTGAGTTACGATTAGCTCGAGAGGGGAATATAAGTGACCGTTAGCTAAAGAGAGATACCTAGAAAAATGTATTGTGCCGTCAAGTTTGCATGCCGAATTCGTACTCAGTAACTATTTAAGAAGGATTATGAGGTAAGCACGACTTACAACTGAGCACGACTTACTTTCAAACATAGAGCTATTAATTATAAGATACATTTCCACCGCGTTACCGTGTTGTAATGGTGGGGTAGTTGTCAATGATAATTTTAACGGGTCAAAGGCGTGGACTGACCGTCACTCGAGGTCGGCTGCCAGTTAAGGTAAGACCTCTGTATCCACCTTCCATCTGCGGTATATACAAGAGACGATCCCTGGCATATCCATTGTGCCTAAAGGGATTGACCAGCGGAACTCCGACTGGCGAGCCTCAGAGAACAATTCAGGGTACTTTCGGGGGCGCATACCATGTCCCGAACTTGCCCCTCTTTCTTGACGCTAGACACTATAAGTCTATAGTCTAACTATAGCCGTCCGAGCAAAGTCACATTTGTTACATTCTTAAGGGACCAGTGCATTTGAAAAATTACAAACTTAAACATCTGGCCTCATGACGCATAGACTATGAGTCTAATCGCTACCAGCCCGTGACCAGCGGTCATGGAATCGCCAGCCCAGTCGCCGCGCGCCGCGCCGTCTCGACACGCTGTTTTACGGCCACCCTGTTTGGAATTTTGGAGTGGCAGGTTTTTGGGAAGAGGAGTTTACCACCATTGTCCGATCTCTAGGACCCGAAAAGAAGTTCACTCCCGATGGTATTCTGGTGGAGGTGCTCTAGCTCCCTCAGCTGATACCGCACCTTTGACTGCTTGCGACTGGGAAGCCGAGGTCAGGGGACGTTAGATCTTAGCTCATAACTTCCGTCCGATCATGGTTGGGACCGTAGCACGACGTTAAAATTACCACGTGGACCACTTCCTTTCCTGTTGCTTCCGAGCCTGTCTGCACCGGATGGGTAAAGTCGCCAGCTTGGACTATCTGTCCCGTCTCGGCATCGCAGGGGCAGGGTAGTCGACAGTCTGGGGGACTATCAGCTCGCGGACGTCCTACACTACTTCTCAGTGGCTTCCTCTCGGACAAGCCTCTCAGTGTGCATTATCGATGTTTTGTACCTCCTACCCCCTCCCAAAAAATCATATATATTATACTTCGTACTTTGTAGCCAAAGTTGACGACAAACTGGAAAGGCCTACCATCACACAAACGTCAAAGTCGGACGGTTTTAATGTGCCCAGATTCGTCGTGAGCGGCAGGCGACAAACCGGATGGCCTCATTTTTAATCAGAAACGACAGTCGGACGACCAAAAATCCCGACAGTTTTGTATTATTGTTGTCCTTATTGTACCGGGAATTTCCCCTTTGTTGTCATTGGTTAGCTTTAAAGCAGATAGCCGTCCGTATACATGCCGTCAATTTGCATGCGACACAGGCCGTAGTCTTCGATTTGATTCTGTAAAAATATTTCTTGGGAATGTAAAGTATATGAATATATTATTGTGTGGAATAGTTCTGGGGATAATTTAAAAAAATAATACATTTACATTAGATTGCAAAATACTATAAAATACCTGGTTTTCTATTTCTCTATATCTATTAATGTAATCACAACCACCCTCAGTAATAAGTAATCCCGTAACCCATATCACAATGAGCCTAGAAAGTAAAAACGAGGACTCTTTAGTATTTACTTGTGGTCAAGCGATCACTTGCCTCATTTGAAGCAGCGACTACTTGCTAATCGAAATTAATTTAATAATTACATAAAAAACTAAATTAATCGGTTTCAAGCAATTACTATTAAACATTAATTACATTTTATACATTGTCAAAATGTTTTTCTATCGAATATTAATAATAGAGGGCCTATCCTATCAGCGTTCATACTAATATTTTAAATGCATTGGTAGTTTCCATGATTCGAATGAGCTTTATAGAATTCGAAAAGTACTTAGTTTCGTTGGTGCACGAGGCGACAAACCTGGACGGTTTTGAAAGAGTCCCGATTCGTCGGGAGCTCAGGCGACAAACCTGGACGGTTTCATTTCTGCTCAGAAGCGACCAAGCCGGGTGGAAAAGTCTCCGGGATTGGCGCCGTCCGACTTTGTCGTTGTTCGAATTTGACGGGTTCTTAACACACCAGAACCGATATATATATATATATAATCTATATAAAGCGCTTTCTAATACAATCAAAGGATTTTTTTGTAATTATTAGGTTACAAGATTCTTCCTTTTGGTTAAGCATTACGAATACACTAAGTTAACCCAGTATGATCCAGATTCAAATTCTATAATTTTGAGCCCAAAATTTAAGGGTGCTTCTCTCGTTCGAAAATATTGTTGATTAATGTGTACATAAAAGAACTACTTTCTTTTTAGCCATTTTGGTCCACAAAAACCAGACAGTAATAACCAATGGTTTGAAACCCCATAATTCTACTAAATGCCTCAGGAAAAATTTACTGTTGTAGGCAGAAGGTAAGTCGTATCTCGATGAGACATAAAAAATGTTGAAATCTATGGTAAAAAAACTACATTTACCGAGGAAATTAAAGCTAGTGTAGTTGAGGAGGAGCTTGAGGTTATGTATTCGACTACATGGTCGAATATTTTTATTTCAAAAGTGAAAGTCATCGGTGTAAAGGTCGTCAAGTTCACATTGAAAGAGGATATTATAGTGCTAACATTTTAGGGACCCAGCACGTTTCTCAACTAATGGAAAGCATTTTATGGATAAAAGGGACAGTTTGAGTAAATAAGCGTTCTTGTTAGCTTTATCTTTGGCATACCACTTTTGATTTCCGAATTACATACACTAATAGGTATCTAGTTATAAATACTTAGGGATATTTTTATATGCGTATGAAATGGGCAGAGCACAAAACACTTCTGAAGCAAAAATTACGTACGCTTACAGACAGTTAAGTGAGATTTTGGAGGAGAGGGCAATTAAGTTAGCTTATTATGTCTGCGTTCAATATATACTTTCTTTTGGCACTGTTAGTTGGGGAGCTTGTTATCGCTCAACCTTAAAAGCCCTGAATGTGATTCAGAGAGCAATATTAAAAGCAGGTTCAAAAAAATCAAAGGCACTTCACTGATGTTCTTTTTTCGTGAAACTAGTTTATTTTCAACCAGACAGCTTTATATAAAATTTCTTTTGATTTATAGTTTCAAAAATGTTAATTAACATTTTTCACCTATTGCTCACCAGCATTTAACAAGATACGCCCAGAATGTTGGAATATCCGCATCGCATCTAAATAATTCTGTTTCCCTAACTAACTCCTTTTTTGCTGCACATTATGTTTTCGGATTTAAATCCAGATAAATGGTGCAAATAATTTATTTGATTCGCCAACAATTAATATCTTGAAACGACGCTCCAATAACTTTTTGCTTTCTATTAGTTCCGACGAAGCCGAGGCTCTTATTAGGCCCAATTACACTAGACGTGACCCTTGACAACCCCCCTCCCCCCCAACCTCATCACATAACCTTAAAAAATTCGAGTTTACCTTGTAAATATGTCTACTTTTCTGTTGTGGTCTTCAAGCCAACCAGTGCTCATTGGATATCCATATATCAAATTTCACCTGAATTCAATGTCAATCATCAACTTCCACACTCATTATCATTTTCAATACCAACCAACAACAACAGTTTATTTTTCTAATTGCCCTTTTATCTCTTATCTAGCTATCGGCAACTGATAGTAATTTGGGCTTACGCACAGGTATCTGCCCATGTAAGCCCTTCCTTGTTTTAATGGCTTAAATTGTAATTGTGAATAAAATTTCAATATTGTGTAGTAGCTTAAAAATTTGTTGTATCTGATGGAAAAAAAGTTATATTTCATTTCATTTTAACGCCTAGGGTAGATCGAATTTAATTTTAAGCAACAACATTGATACATTTAAATATAATTTGCTATTCAAGTTCAAGTTCAAGTTCAAGTTCTTTATTGAGCATGTTGACATAAAATGTATATGCTAAGTCATACAAAGCGTATAGAAAAAATATTGTCCTTAAAATATTCAATATACAAATATGCAACAATTAGCAAAGAAATAAGTAGTCTAATGTCTATCAAAAATTAAATTCACTAAGTTTGTAACACGCTTTAACAATAAGACTGGTCTTTAACTTTTTCCTAAATATCTCATAGTCACGCTCTTCTTTCAAATCCAGTGGCAGACTATTAAATAATTTTATACCTGAATATTTTAAATGCTTTTGAAAAAATGTAGTAGAGTGAGGAGGTATACCTAGTACATATCCAAGTTTACTTCTTGTTTCATACCCGTGAGAAGGAAAAGTATTTCGAAACAGTGGGAAATTCTTATGAACAAAGGACAAAGTTTCCAGAATATAAATGGAAGGAAAAGTCAGAATTTTGTTGTTCACAAAGTAGTCTGAACATGATGTTCGCTTTGGCAAGTGGAAAATTGTTCGAATTGCTTTTTTTTGAAGTCTGAAAATGAGCTGAGTTTTACTACTTTCACAACCCCAGACGGGTACTCCATAAGACAAGTATGGGTAAATAATCCCATAGTAGGCTGCAATGAGTAGTTCAGTGGAGGCAAAACATGACAACTTCCTAAGCACAAAAATGCCCTGGCTTAGTTTCTTACACACATGATCAATATGTGTGTGAAAAGAGAGGTTGGAGTCGATGAATAAACCAAGGAACTTTACAAAAGAAGTTGAAGAAATGGCTTCATCAGCAAGATGAACAGTGAATAAACTGTCAAGGCGGTCCCTTAAAGAAAATTCCAAAAGAGCTGTTTTTGAGACATTCGCTATAAGTTGGTTTTGTTGAAGCCAATCTAGAAGAGCATTTCCTTGTATAAAGGTTTTAAGTTCTAGATGACTTCTAGACGGACTAGAAAATGTTAGTGAAGTGTCGTCAGCATACATGCAAATATTTGCATCACCTACTTTTGTATGGAGGTCATTTATAAATAAAAGAAACAATACAGGTCCGAGTATGGAACCCTGTGGTACACCCCTTTTTATGACTCCTTCACTGGAAAGAATAGTAGATAGGGTGTTTGAATGGCTGATAGAAGAAACCTTCACACGCTGAGTTCTATCTGTGAGGAACGAACGAAACCATTGAAGGGCCCTACCTCTGATACCCATGCTGCACATTTTGATAAGCAACAGTTCGTGATCCACGAGATCGAATGCCTTGCTGAGGTCGAAAAATAAGCCGGATGAATAATAACCCTGGTCAACCGCATCGACAATATTTTGAACAACGGAGAACATAGCATTGGTTGTGCTTTTCCCTTTGATAAATCCAAACTGTTGAGTGAATAACAAACTGTTATTATCCAAAAAAGTCAAGAGCCTATTCAAAACAATTTTCTCAAACACCTTTGAAAAAGTCGATATGATTGAGATCGGCCTATAATTCAAACACTCTAATGTACTTTTGCCTTTATGAAGAGGTCTAACTATACCCACTTTCAGGGAGTTTGGGAATATACCTGATAAAAATGATTCATTTATCAAAGCGCAAAGAGGCTGGGCCAGTTCAACAGCTACTTTTTTCAACAAAGCTGAAGATATACCATCGCACCCAGCTGACAACTTGCACTTTAAGGAGCGGATTGCATCTACAACCTCTTGAGGACTGGTTGGAAACAAGAAAAAGGAGTTTACAGGTGATGAATATGTGGTTCCAGAGAGGGTGCTGCAGGAAGATTTGTTGAAACATTCTCCTACATTAAGGAAATGATTGTTGAATATATTACTGACAAAAACTGGATCCGTAACCACATCACCTCTCTGAGACTTAATTGCTGGTGTGCCATCTTTCCTAACATCGACTGAGCCTCTACTCTGATTAACTATACCCCAAAGAGTTTTGCCTTTGTTGGATGACAGTTCAAGTTTCTTTGCTACACTATCAGATTTAAGTTTGAGAATGATGTTCCTATACAGCTTTTTGAGCGATAGGTATTCTTTCCTCAGTGGGTGGGTGGAAGGCATATCCTTAGAGTCGATGTAGGAGATTCTAAGTTCTTTCCTAACTTTTAAAGCTTCTTCATTGAGTTTGACTTTGTGATAAGAATGTGAACCTATCCTAGACTCTCTTTTATCAAGGGGGAAGCACACATTGAAATAAAAGTCCAGGGTTCTCAGAAAAGAATTAAATCGATCATTCACATCGGGTGAATCATGGATCTCTGACCAGTTTTCATTGGAAATGTAATAACTAAACTGTTTTATGTTGCCTTCAGAGAATACACGTTTGAAATAGGAGACATTTGAAGGAGATGTAGAAGATGGACTCTTACCTATAACAGCAACCTGAGCATGATTCATGGTTACAATTTCTTATAATTTACATTTTTAAGTGCGTAAGGCTACAATATGACCATAATTATTAAGGTTTACCACCAGAAATCATTTCAATGCTCCAATTGTACTGATACAATTCACATACAGTACATAGATTAAAATGGCGATTTCAAAACATATGAAATAAAATTATTACTCGTGGACTGTGGACACATTATAACTCCCTAATTGGGGACATAATCCGTAAAAATAAATATCATCTTCTGCTCATCTTTTGAATAGTAAAATTAGTAATTTTAAAACTAACTCCGGCAACGGAGAAGAAATCAAGACTTCCCGAGGACCGTATCAAAGTAAACCCAAATTAGAGACAAGTTTCATAGATATATTCCACCGCTTTTTTCCTCACACTAAAATGTCTGAAAGCGCGGCCGAAGATCTCACTTCCTCTCGGTGTTTTGTCACTGTTATCTCGTCTCCGGCGAAGTAGGACATCCTGGCGGCTGCAGAGGCGATCGCCTCGAGGGAATGCAGGATAATTACCTCCTTCGCCCGTTTGCTCGAAGCATGCGGCTCTCTCCTGTAATACCGGGGTGTACAATGCAACTGGCGTTCCTAGCCGAACGTTAAACAGCCGGGATGCACTTATGTTCGCAATTCTAGAATTATGATTCATTCGGTTGATGGTGCAGTTAAAGTTCCGTCTGCTCTAGAACGCAGACAGACTACATTGTGGAAATTATTTCCACCGTTTAGTCAGACTAGGTGAATTTGCGGTGAAAATTACGTTTCGAGTTGCCGAGATGTGTATCATAAGAGGAAGTAGTCACTTCGTTAATTTAAATGTTTGTAGTGCAATGGTAGTAAGATACATTTTTTCTTAAGGCCGTTTGCCATTAGTGCAACCAGGTGCAACTCCGTTTCGCGGAACATTCACGAAACCATGTTAAGTATATCTATATGAAAAATGTCGCGAAATGTTTCGGCAAGCAAGGCGAAATTTTAGCCCCATTAAAATACATTGTTTCACACGAAATTTTTAAGACATTTTGTGTTTTGTGTGAAATGTTTCGCGAAAAAAGTTGCAATAGTGCCATACGCCCTTTAGTGCTATTGAAAAAACTTAAGCGTCACTAAAAACTACAACAATGGTCAGCGGGAGGAGACAGTGTTTCAGCTGAATACTTTGCGGTGGCTACGTGCCTAATATTTTGTTGGCAATATCAATTTCAAAAGGCAACTAATCAGATATTACAATATAATAGCTCCACATAAAATACAAGCCATAACCTAGAGACTTCAACCGGTTGTTTTTAAACTTAAGATATCTAAAACATTCAGAATCATGTTAGTTGTCCTGTATGATCATTCAGTTTTTAACTTTAATTTGGTTAAAAGGAGCATATGTTTTATTAATACAACCTTAAAGTAGAGACGGCGAAAATACAACATAATACGCCTTAAAACCTAATGAATAATTTTAGGTTATTGGAACTTGGTAACAACCAACACCAATTGGGAACTTGGTTTACTTGGTATTGTTGTAATATAAGCGTCTCCGCATCTTCACTTACTGTGATAAGAAACGAGGTAATTATGATCACTCCTCTTCAGATTCCCCTTTAAATTTACATAGATAGGTAATAATTTTCAAACAAATGTTTTTATATTTTATCCGTTCTAGTGGGTTGGACAAAATATTTACAAATTCGATAATACCTTTTTTTGAAACTCTAATTCTACTAATTTTAAGTTGAATGTTGGTTTTCATTAGTTTGTGAACTTTTTGTTTTTGCTTCTTAAGTCTACCAAAAAGTATAATTGTTTAGCCATTTTTAAGTCAAAATCTCTTCCCACAAAACTATAAGTAAATCCATTATTTAATCATAGCCCAAAATAATGGCAAAGCTCTTAGAAAGCTTTAACATAATGTCACGGTCTGCATTCTATTTATGTTTCATTTGGATTGGGCTTCTGTACGATCGACCTAATTCTTTTCTGTTATCAAGGGTGATTAGAACACTTTTTCTACAACTCTTTAAGGGGTTTAAAGTTAAAACATCTCCTATCATAACAAGAAATCGAAGACACTCGATACAATTCAAACAGACATTTATTACGTGTTATTTAAAATATACTCAAGATATATGGCATTGAAAACGTTAAAATTGGTTTTCACACAATACATAATCGAAACAAATTTGTTCATGTTTTTCAAGCTTTGTTTTTAAATGTAATGTCCTAATGTAAAATGCACTACACCATTGTAATTTGCTCGCTCTACGTGTGGGAGCAAAAATGTTTCTGTTAAAGCAAATATACTTCAACCACGTCCGTATTGGAACATATTTTAAAACCACCGTTCTGAAAAAGAGAACTTGAAAATTAAGACATCCGAACTAAACTACTGCAATGTACGAACGATGGATTTCGTCTAATCTTGGGTGCCCCGAGACCGTTTGAATATATATTATATTGAATATAAACACAGTGTTCGACTCTCGTAGGCATTTTCCCCAGACAGCGCCAGCGGGAGGAGACAGTGTTTCAGCTAAACACTTTGCGGTGGCTACGCGCCTAAGCTCGCCATAAAGCGCTCGGACCGCAGTTTATGGCAGTTTACGGCCATGTTAAGAGCGGACAAAACTACTGTACTACACGGCCGTTAACATCTCTTAACTGAAACTACAATCGCTTCATCTTCTCTGTCTTGACAACTGTTGACGATTCGAATGACACTAAAAGGAGGGAACGTCATAATCGGTATTCGAAATGGGTTGACGAAAAGGTAGAATGAGAAATGAACAACGTCAGCTCTTTCTTTATTTCCTCCCTTAAACGCTTCAAGTGCCTTTTCACACGTACAGTGCCGAAATTTAAGGATGATCCGCAGATACTTTACGATGCGCCGACCAATGTCGCCTCGTAGATATATTACCCTTTCAGAAAAACGGAAAAAAGCTCAAACATTTTCCTATTAATGAGATTGAGTCTATTTGATTTTACCCATAAATTTACATGATTTCGTAATTCAGGACTTTTAAATTACATTTATTTCGTGTGATGTGAATAAATCCTGGGTAAAAGACCGAAGTTTTCATACCAGAAGTAAAGCCACTATCAGGAGTATGTCACCCGACTTATGGGTATCTTATCCTCACGATTTCACGACTTTGGTGTGAAACTAAATTCAAAAAGGAACCACAGCACAAAACACGTTTATAATTTAATGATACGCATAAATCGGAAAAGATTTAGGTGATTTTATTTTGGTCGAAGTATGAGTTATGTAAACATTATGAAATGCTGGTTTCTAAGGTGAAGAGGTGGATTTGGCAAACCGCTGACTTGGCATCGTCACAAAGAGCAGGACTGAAATACTACTTCTATGTCTAGTCTAATGCAAAAATATAGCATTGGACTCCTTCCTTGTTCAAATTGAGCATAGAGCAGAGGTAAGACAAACAACTGCCATGTCTCGACATCGATGGTCGAGCGCAATGTTGCATATATGAGGATCCATATGATTTTGAGTAGTTTAGAACATAAATTCATCAGGTAAACGTGGGCAACCCTACATAATGTTCATAGTAGGCCTAGCTATGAATGAAGAAGGAGCTAAGTCATAATTTTATCAATATATTTTGAAAATCCCAAATCTGTGTGGTTCTTTGTACATTTTGAGTTCGAAAGCCTGCGAAAGGTTTTGCCTGATGGTCTCTTTTTAAAGAACCACAACTAATCTCTCTCCATCTGCCAAGAAATTACCGATTATATATTTACCATGGAATAATCGTTAATTAAGAAATTCAATCCGTTAATAATTTAATAGAAACTTCAAGTTAGGTGTTTAAGCAAGTCTATTAGGGTGGGAGAATTAAAAATTATTACTAATAAATATAATGAAGTAAATTATTAAACACATTTGTTGAGTCGAACACTGTGGGAAATCACCGTCTAGTTTTATTTTTTAAATAAATTTGAATAAGGTTAAAACCTGTTCCAGATTGCTCCTATTATTATGATTTTTTAAGAGGTGGCGTCCGTACCTCAGGCCTGTGAGTGGACGTTATCAAGTAAAGCAAGGAATGAGCCGGTACTTCACAAGGGTGAAAAGTACAGATAAAAGTATCTGACTACGAGGAGATTCGAACCTACCATATCTCTATCATAGTTGCGGAACCCAGTGTGCTACCAACTGCACCACCGACACCACCACACTTATTTTTCACCCTCACTTTTTTACCACCACTTACTTTTTCATGGAGTCACCACAAAAACCAAACCAAAAGATATTTTCTATAAATACTTTCTGTAAATACTATTTACACATTTCCCCCTTGAAACATATTTATTTCTCCAGGTTGGAACCATGATGTTCACAGGAAAATGTCTTAAAAATAGACACACGATTCGTATATTTTGTTATATCTACATACTCCGACGCTTTAACGCTAAGATAGCTAAGAATGCTCTAGCGCAACGTTCGCTGCGGCCGCGGAAGGGTTACGTCCTTGGAAAGGGACAGTAAACGTTTTTGCCCAACCCTTGCATATCAATCAGGGCCCTGACGCGTTTCCATAAAATCGCCTTTCGTTGTAAAAGTAAAAGGTCGCCGAAGGCTACGGCTACAAAAACTTACCCGCAGTTTGGTAACACTTGTCTCAACTCGTCCTGGGACCATCAGTTTCTCTTTGGTGCCAGGGGTGAATGAGATTCGTATGTAATCTGAACAGTAGTCTTTGAACATTCAGTATTATTCCATTGATATATATTGTTATTTAATACATTTAAATAGTGAGCCCTTTCAGGTGCGAGTTTAAATATTTTTATGAGTACTGTACGGTTCTGTAAAGAGTAAGCTTCGTAGACTGTATGGTTATATTTGCATATTTTCACTTAATGAGTCTAGCTGTCTAGCTATTTGCGATTTTTTTTATCATTCCAATTTGAAAATTTAAAAGAGGTTTTTATTTTGTTTACATGAGTTCTATATTTTATAAATAAATACAACAATATAATTTTCAGTTTACTATTTTAAAATTATTTTAAGCTGGGTTTAGTGGTTGTAGTTACGTAGGCATTCAAAGTATAAATTCAATTTTCTATATGGGTCTCCAAACTAAATTTAGCTCGTTATAACTATCAAATTATGAAAAAAAGGTTGTATACAGTTGTGGTGTTGTTACACGTACAAAATCTCTAAAAAGGTTACATGGAAAAATCTAAAAAACTATATCAAAGTAAAACATTGGGTGAGATATCCTGAACTTCCTGTGGAGACTTACGGATGCAGAATTGTGTTCATACATTAAAAGGTTTACCTTGAGCACTTACAATAAACATATTCAATGAGAAAATGTTTATGGACGCGATATAGTCTGTGTCTGGTAAGAAAGGGAAAGATAATAGTCCTCAAATATTTAATAACTAACGGCCAACTTATTATATTAATATTTAATAACGCTTCTTTGATCTCAAAATAAATTCAATATCATGAATATTTCTGTGAATTTTTGATTAAACTGTGATGTGCCTAGAATGAAATTTTACGTAATAAACACTTTCACTTTCTAATTAAATTTTCTTAGAGTGGCGAGACTTACTTCATATTTCCCAACACTCTTTTATGAAAATCTTTTATATTTTGTTTTGATTTACTAATAAGTTCACAAAGCGATCCGCATTATCATTCTAGTGTGATACTTTCATACTTGCTTATTGTCATATTATATTTACATTTCAAGGTGAATGTTTTCTACAAACAACTTATGACTTGTTATAAATCTCATCACATCTTGAAATATAATTAACAATATTCATACTTACAATTTATGATTGTCTAACAGTTATTATATATATATATTAATATATAATATATGTATATATATAT
The DNA here is from genome assembly GCA_035578135.1 of Flexamia atlantica. Classification (NCBI taxonomy): domain Eukaryota; kingdom Metazoa; phylum Arthropoda; class Insecta; order Hemiptera; family Cicadellidae; genus Flexamia; species Flexamia atlantica. Next base: position 35,532,315 of record JAQJVK010000010.1, read on the forward strand.
ATATATTAATACGCGAGAGTTCTTTTAACAGTCATACCTCAATAGCGGCTGGACCGTTTAGGTCAATTTAAAGGTACTCTACTTACATTCGGCAATACGTCACAGAATCTCATAAAAAGGGCATCACTTAAGTTCAGTAAAGGGGGAAGTTTCGGATCAAGGGCGCTATCCATCGACATTCGCCCAATTTCAGTTCACTTTGTTTACAACTGGACATGCTTTGAAATATTTCTACAGGTAAACTAAGGATTGCAGTGTTTGCAAGCGGAGCTGACACTGAGTAATCTAGTATGGAATAAAAAATATTACTGTATCAAAGTTTTTGATTTTCGACTTTATCATGTTAAACATGACATCCAGAAATTTGTAAGCGATTTCATTAAAACTTTGTAGGCCTATAGCACTATATTGTCGATTTTTTTCAAAACATTGTCAACCTGTGATTGGGCATTTGAAATCTATCTTTCTCTCTAGTATTGCATTTGTGATTCAAAGTATTTTCAACTAGTCGGATGTGTAATCTGCGCAGAAATAATTCATTTTAAAATAAATACATAAGCAATGTTATCGCGTAAACACTTTGAAACTTTGTCTTTATGAGGTCTGTTATCCTTTGAACGTCATCGAACATAAACTGATATTTGAAAATATGTTTCATAGTGTACAGTTTCTTCGTAAAATAACATCGCACTGATCAAGGAAAAGAAATATTTATGATAAAACATTTTTAATTTGTCCTTACTAACAGAATTGCATAAAATAAAGCAACACAAGTGGAGTTTTACTTTCAACAAAGCTATTATTTTAATATGAACCACGTTATGTTCAATGCCATAAAATGTATGGTTTATGTTTGAATGTACTGAAGTAAGCCAACTATTTCATGAAACACAAGAAATAACAAAAGTTTATTCTCTCATAAATTTAATTAATTTTCTAAGAGTTCAAAATGTATAGGAAATGCTAGCCATAGAGTTCTGGATATAAAATGATCGAACTGGCATTAAAAAGACTAAATGATAAGGTCAATCTTTTACAAAGACACATCTTTTAAGAGGAATATTTGGATAAAAAAAATCAATAAATGAGGTGTTTCTCCAGATTATAATACGGTAACTAACTGCTTATCTTAGAGAAATGCACAGCTACTTCATTGTAAGTATCGTAAGATATACAGTTCAAGGGTTTTTAACTTTTTAATTTAACACTAGAGAATAAGGTCAGCCCTTAGCAAAACATGATCCTTTAAAAAAAGATAAGTTATTTGATTTTTCAATACAAAAAGGTTTCTAACCTACACAGGTTATATATTTATATTTTGCAAGTAGGAAGATAGAGTTATAATTTAAATAAAGTACTGTACATTAGTAATGTAAGAATAAGATAGCTATATTGGAGACACAAAGACTTTTTAAATTACCTGTGGCCTAAATAATAAAAAAAAGCTTGAAGAAAAATACATCCAACACACAACCTTGACTAACTTGGGTATAATTTTGGAATTCCTTTCCGTTCCATAGCCAGGTCTAGTTTCAACTTTTTTTATGACATTTTAATTTAAAAAGTAGGTAAATGGTGTCAAGGTGCTCGTTATTAGCTTCGAAATCCACTGATTAAGGCTTTCATAACACTCAATCACGTGTTTAGCTATAAAAAAGCAACAAACTCATTTCGTAATTATTGATATAGGACTGAATGAATTAGTTTTTTAAAGATATTAAATAAAAGGATAACTGAACTAGGAGCCTAGAAGGCTAAGTAGGCCTAGTTTATCTTCAGGTTACAGGGCCGTCAAGACAGAAACCGGCCCACCAAACGGCAGGCTGAATACGGAATGCTCCTCCATAGCAGGTAGGGATAACGGAAAACGCATTGCTCCCTCTGCCAAACCAGTACTATAATGAACACCTATATACGTATTACTCCCCCTGGTCGTGGAAAAATGATCCGATCCAATTTTTGTCTTGACTGTACCACTCTTTCAAAGCACTTTAACTGGTGCTTAATAAGCGCTGTCTGCTGCATAAATTACATTCACGTATCACGACATTTCAGACTTGATCGATTATTTACAAAAATTCTATATTTACAGAATAAACATATAGTTCTCATATACAATCCATTTTGGTCACTAATGAAGCACTACTTCCCGTATCACTTACTTGCAATCGGAAGAAACTGGACATTGCCACGTTGAAATAGTTTTTTTGCACGTTTGCGTTATTTATTGCCTTCTTATAGGCTTTTACCACACCTCCCGTGGCCATTCAAAAGTAATATTAATTCTTTTACTAACAGAAGTTACGTATTTAGTAGCTCCCTAGTAAATATGAGCACATGTGAGCGGTAGTGGTAAAATTAACTGCTAAAACTAGCGTTAACCATGCAACCATACAACCATGCATGGTTGTAACTATCTGCTTTTCAATAGATACCCATAGAATAAAAATAAATATAAAAGAAAAAATCTTCCATATTTGTATTTATAAATAAACAAGCAAACTATCTCACTCTGTTATCATTGGATAATTTTGGCATTACATATTTTACAAAAGATGTACTAGCCCCATTAAGAACCAAAATGGGAGGCTCGAGATCAGTCCGGAGTCACTTCAAGTTATTGTTTTCTTCACAATTTTCTTTGCTGGCGTTGATGTACCTGGTAATATACTTTACAATACTATTATTTGATATCGAATTGCCTTCCAGTGCACCCCATATCGCAAAAACAATGAAATGATTTGTACTTTGGTATAGAATGGTGCAGGCATATCCAGAAAATGGGTAAGCAGTCCAACACGGTCTGCGGAAGCAATTCGTATATCGGCGCTCGTTAAAATCTAACTGGTTTGGTAGAGGGAGCAATCCGTATATCTCGGGCGTGAGCATAAAAGAGGGAGCAGTCCGTACCCGCTCTCAACTGCAAACCAACGCTTATCCAGACAGACAGCACGGCCTACCAACGACAGACCAACACAGCCAGGCCGACAGACCGCCCTACCTACTTAAGACCAACACAACCAGGCCGACACACATGCAACCACCAACTACCAACTGCAGACCAACACAGCGAGGCCGACAGACCGCCCTTCCAACTGCAGACCAACACAGCCAGGCCGACAGACCGCCCTTCCAACTGCAGACCAACACAGCCAGGCCGACAGACCGCCCTTCCAACTGCAGACCAACACAGCCAGGCCGACAGACCGCCCTTCCAACTGCAGACCAACACAGCGAGGCCGACAGACCGCCCTTCCAACTGCAGACCAACACAGCCAGGCCGACAGACCGCCCTTCCAACTGCAGACCAACACAGCCAGGCCGACAGACCGCCCTACCAACTGCAGACCAACACAGCGAGGCCGACAGACCGCCCTTCCAACTGCAGACCAACACAGCCAGGCCGACAGACCGCCCTACCAACTGCAGACCAACACAGCCAGGCCGACAGACCGCCCTACCAACTGCAGACCTACACAGCCAGGCCGACAGAACCGCCCTACCAACTGCAGACCAACACAGCCAGGCCGACAGACCGCCCTACCAACTGCAGACCAACACAGCGAGGCCGACAGACCGCCCTACCAACTGCAGACCAACACAGCGAGGCCGACAGACCGCCCTACCAACTGCAGACCAACACAGCCAGGCCGACAGACCGCCCTACCAACTGCAGACCAACACAGCCAGGCCGACAGACCGCCCTACCAACTGCAGACCAACACAGCGAGGCCGACAGACCGCCCTACCAACTGCAGACCAACACAGCCAGGCCGACAGACCGCCCTACCAACTGCAGACCAACACAGCGAGGCCAACAGACCGCCCTTCCAACTGCAGACCAACACAGCCAGGCCGACAGACCGCCCTACCAACTGCAGACCAACACAGCCAGGCCGACAGACCGCCCTACCAACTGCAGACCTACACAGCCAGGCCGACAGAACCGCCCTACCAACTGCAGACCAACACAGCCAGGCCGACATACCGCCCTACCAACTGCAGACCAACACAGCGAGGCCGACATACCGCCCTACCAACTGCAGACCTACACAGCCAGGCCGACAGAACCGCCCTACCAACTGCAGACCAACACAGCCAGGCCGACATACCGCCCTTCCAACTGCAGACCTACACAGCCAGGGCGACAGACCGCCCTACCAACTGCAGACCAACACAGCGAGGCCGACAGACCGCCCTTCCAACTGCAGACCAACACAGCCAGGCCGACAGACCGCCCTACCAACTGCAGACCAACACAGCCAGGCCGACAGACCGCCCTACCAACTGCAGACCTACACAGCCAGGCCGACAGAACCGCCCTACCAACTGCAGACCAACACAGCCAGGCCGACATACCGCCCTTCCAACTGCAGACCTACACAGCCAGGCCGACATACCGCCCTACCAACTGCAGACCAACACAGCCAGGCCGACAGACCGCCCTACCAACTGCAGACCAACACAGCCAGGCCGACAGACCGCCCTACCAACTGCAGACCTACACAGCCAGGCCGACAGAACCGCCCTACCAACTGCAGACCAACACAGCCAGGCCGACATACCGCCCTTCCAACTGCAGACCTACACAGCCAGGCCGACATACCGCCCTACCAACTGCAGACCAACACAGCCAGGCCGACATACCGCCCTACCAACTGCAGACCAACACAGCGAGGCCGACATACCGCCCTACCAACTGCAGACCAACACAGCGAGGCCGACATACCGCCCTACCAACTGCAGACCAACACAGCCAGGCCGACAGACCGCCCTACCAACTGCAGACCAAAACAGCCAGGCCGACAGACCGCCCTACCAACTGCAGACCAACACAGCGAGGCCGACAGACCGCCCTACCAACTGCAGACCAACACAGCGAGGCTGACAGACCGCCCTACCAACTGCAGACCAACACAGCCAGGCCGACAGACCGCCCTACCAACTGCAGACCAACACAGCCAGGCCGACAGACCGCCCTACCAACTGCAGACCAACACAGCGAGGCCGACAGACCGCCCTACCAACTGCAGACCAACACAGCCAGGCCGACAGACCGCCCTACCAACTGCAGACCAACACAGCCAGGCCGACAGACCGCCCTACCAACTGCAGACCAACACAGCCAGGCCGACAGACCGCCCTACCAACTGCAGACCAACACAGCGAGGCCGACAGACCGCCCTACCAACCTAAAACCAACACAGCCAGGCCGACAGACCGCCCTACCAACTGCAGACCAACACAGCCAGGCCGACAGACCGCCCTACCAACTGCAGACCAACACAACCAGGCCGACAGACCGCCCTTCCAACTGCAGACCAACACAGCCAGGCCGACAGACCGCCCTACCAACTGCAGACCAACACAGCGAGGCCGACAGACCGCCCTTCCAACTGCAGATTAACACAGCCAGGTCGACATACCGCTCTACCAACTGCAGACCAACACAGCCAGGCCGACAGACCGCCCTACCAACTGCAGACCAACACAGCCAGGCCGACAGACCGCCCTACCAACTGCAGACCAACACAGCCAGGCCGACAGACCGCCCTACCAACTGCAGACCAACACAGCCAGGCCGACAGACCGCCCTACCAACTGCAGACCAACACAGCCAGGTCGACATACCGCCCTACCAACTGCAGACCAACACAGCCAGGTCGACATACCGCCCTACCAACTGCAGACCAACACAGCCAGGCCGACAGACCGCCCTACCAACTGCAGACCAACACAGCCAGGCCGACAGACCGCCCTACCAACTGCAGACCAACACAGCCAGGCCGACAGACCGCCCTACCAACTGCAGACCAACACAGCCAGGCCGACAGACCGCCCTTCCAACTGCAGACCTACACAGCCAGCCAACACAGCCAGGCCGACAGACCGCCCTACCAACTGCAGACCAACACAGCCAGGCCGACAGACCGCCCTACCAACTGCAGACCAACACAGCCAGGCCGACAGACCGCCCTTCCAACTGCAGACCTACACAGCCAACCAACACAGCCAGGCCGACAGATCGCCCTACCAACTGCAGACCAACACAGCCAGGCCGACAGACCGCCCTTCCAACTGCAGACCAACACAGCCAGGCCGAAAGACCGCCCTACCAACTGCAGACCAACACAGCCAGGCCGACAGACCGCCCTTCCAACCGCAGACCAACACAGCCAGGCCGACAGACCGCCCTACCAACTGCAGACCAACACAGCCAGGCTGACAGACCGCCCTTCCAACTGTAGACTAACACAGTCAGGCCGACAGACCGCCCTTCCAACTGCAGACCAACACAGCCAGGCCGACAGACCGCCCTTCCAACTGCAGACCAACATATAGCCAAGTCGACAGACTGGCCTACCAACTGCAGACCATCATATAGCCAGACCGACAGACCGCCCTACCAACTGGAGACCAACAGATAGCCCGGTCGACAGATGGGAACCATGTGCGCCTCAAGACAGCTGCTACATGCTTGGAAAAATCCAATTGAATTACACCTCCTTCCATCTTGTCGGCTCCTTTGAACTAAAAACGAGCGATTTACAAATTCACTTTTTAACTGCTGCGCATACTAATGGGCAATAGCCCAATTAATGTTCCGTTGTTTCATTTAACAAGCGACTGATAAAAACTCTTCTGCGGAGCTTGGCTTGCATAACATTTTAAAGTCGACCATGAAATTCCCTTAAGGGGATGGTTTTTCTTGAAGGTTTGCTGAAGGAAGTCCTTCGCAAATTGTTCGTTAAAAACGAGAGCGGAATCCTGAAACTATCAAACCTTTTTGTTTGGCGGTTCCTACAAGTGTTAGAAACCAGATAAATTCTGAATATATTAATTTTATTTTAATAGGTAGATACGGTAGATACGTAGATACGTTTTTTATCCATATATTGATAATATGTTGATGGCTAAGTCCTAATCTCAAGAATCACAAAATGAGCTACTTTTCAGGAGGGCGAAAAACTCAAATTCTAACATTACGCATATCAACAGAATTTGAAAATTTCGCTTACTTTCGCTTACGTATCTAATATTTCTACTATATTTTTATTTCGTAAATTTAAGATGAAAGGTTTATGAGATACATGCCGTTAGAAGACTAGAAGACAGATTTGTGAAATGCGAGATACATGGTACAATATTTTCCTTGGTATTCCAATTAATATTAGATACGTTCCACAAAATATTTTGGGATACGTAGTGTTAGAATATTAGAAGACAGCTTTATCACAAGCAAGTTGAGTTGTGCAAAATTTTCCTATTTTTACCAACTTTCCAGATAATTTTAAGATACACAATGTTATAGTTTTGTACCAGAAGGTCTTTACTATTGACCCTTATAATTATCTCAAAACAGTAAAATTTTGAGAGACATTGGGTTAGTTCTTAGCCATCATAAAGAAAAAGTATGCTCGTTCTCTTTTTTATGAAGTTGAACTTATCGCAATTCATAAATACGCCCGTTGCAGCTTACCTCCATATTCAGCGAATTTCAAAGGCGTAAATAAATTATTCATATAAAGCCTAATATCAAGTCATGTAAAGTATGTCCTTAGATAAGCATACTTCAATAGTCTCCATAAGATGGGAAATGGATATGCAGGTTTGTTGCCAAAGAAATATTAACATTGAGGATCTTAGGCTACAATCCAGTATCTCTAGATGAGGCCACATACCAAATTTCAATAGGATATGTTGAAAAGTAAGTGAGAACATTGGGCCGCCGTGATTTTTCACTAGATCTCAGTAACCAATAATCATAGACCGATGATTCGAAATACTTAACTATTTGTATTTTCGAGCTGAATTCAACAATGAAAACCAAAATATGATTATTTTCATTTTTCAATGTAAAAAATCAAAAAAAAATCCTGCCATTGAGGGGGTTTATCTCCCTTAATCCCCCACCCTTTCGATGGACCGATCGGGCAGGTTTTCGAACTTGTCCCAATGATTACTACTTTACACGTCCATGCCAAGTTTCATTTAGATCGGATTACTTACGCGAATAATCGTGCTTCAAGACGCACGATATAAGTTTGTGTATGAAAATTAACAAATGGTGTTCTTACATTTGGGGATCTCAAAATGAAATGTTATGATGGCCTCGGGCTCCGGTTTTACCATCGGACATACGGTATAACAGCTTCTTCCCTATGGGGAAAATTTGCTAAACATTAGGTTATTTTGAATTTCTTTTTGCAAACAGTTGGATAACAATGTACTTGAACTGTTGTTGTACTTGAAATGCAGGTGAACACATATTGCACGTCTATAAATTAAAAGGCCGAAGAAAGGGCCAAGGCATTAAAAAGGTAAGGATTAGTCTGAGTTACTAGGGAGTTTTTGCAATCTGCGTTAAAACAACACGATGATCGTTAAACGGTTAAATAAGCTGATTTTCTATATCTAGCACAATGTTAAAAAAAAATACCGTTTAACGTTTTGTCGTATTGTTTTACCGTTGACGGCAAAAAGTCCCTAATGTATAGTGAACAGACATATAAAACATATTCCATACATCGCGAAACGATTTTTGAAGCATTATTTAGCAACGATTCATACATTCTATTCTAATTTATCATGACTCAAAATTGGTTACAATTTTCTCAACTACCAATACCATTTCAATGCAACATTCAGAGCTGTTTCACCCACATTAAATTGAATTGTAAATTCATACTTATCTAAACTTTTTACATACCAGAAGTCTTTTAGGCGGAAGTGTGCTTTAGGCCATCTTGATCCTGAAACAAAAATTCCATTGTAAAAACTCATTGCTGAAGATAACCGATAGAGTTTAAGCTATCTCTTGTGGCGTATCTAAAATCGGTTGCGCGAAGGATTGGGAAGGATCGTTTTGCGCCTGTCTGGAGTTTTAAGATGGTGGCGAGCCGATTGTCGCTGAAGCGCATCAGAGCGAGCGAGCGGGTCCGTGCGAACTCGGTGAGAATTTATCGTCTTGTCAAAACTGAAATATCCCACGCCGGTCCCCCGGTTTCGAATCCCGAGGTGTAAGCCATCTTGCCACATTGTATGGCCGACAGGTTAATAACACTTGATATATGTAAGGTCGGTCTCCGTGTCTTGACAGCCTTGAGGGGTTGAAACCTCTATTGTACGCCTTTCCATACCTGAACATTTTCCCCATCTTGGAAGAATCTATCCTCCTCCACACGAGTGAAATCAACTGTTAAGCCATGAGAATATTGATAATGTCTGGCATTTAAATCGGATGGGAAATATCTATATCATCAAACATGCGGAAATTTACTTATCATGGGGATTTCTCGCAAGCTTTGTCGTCATTCTAAGTGATTGGTCAGGAATTAAGAGGACTGTTTGGGAAAATATTAACTAACAAAAGAATTGAATATTCTTAACCTTGAGATAAATTACAACCCTTTTATCTGTGTAAATATATTTAATTAATTGTATAGATGAAATATTCTGGTATTACATAGTTTCATGTAAGTATAAAACACTCTTCCAAAATTAAATACTTGCTTGAATTTAAGTTTTCGAAACGGCAAATGGAATGTAAAAATAACCAGTGGTGTTAAATACTGAGAGTAAATAGACAGATTGAAATATTTTAATAGCCTTTGGAGATTGAATTCATCTTACCTCATATCACTACCAGATTGTAAAAGGTTGTAACGAATACTGTAATGTATAACGAAACGTGTATGAAGTATTTTTTCTTACTCTCCCCTAAGTAGAGAGTTTGTAAAAATTTATATATATATATATATATATATATAAATGTTATCCTGTTTATGTTTTATAAATAATATAATTCCTAAGTTTCCTAATGAGAGGCTAAAAAGGTATTGAATTTGTTGACGGTAAAAAAGGTGGTTGTTTATATTGTCTGGTGAAAATAAGATAATTTGATAGCCTCATTAGAAACACTTCTGAAGTTATTAAGCCTTAGAAAAAAATCTCGATAAGACTGGTAGGTATCTCCTCAGAAACCAGTCCAGAAAACGCACTGATGTATTTGGTTGTTAATTTATCCATTTTTGAAAAAAAACGATCTTATTTATGTTTAAAAATTTATATTTTTTTACAACCTGTAAATTACAGAACTTACTATCATTTTCAATTAAGACATTGTACGTAATATAGAGGTAGATAGTATTAAATTGAGACCATGTATGTAAATGCTAACATTAAACAAACTTTAAACAGGAAAAAATATTTTGTTATATGGTCCAATGTATGTGATTTGTAGAAACCATTATGCACTCCTTATAACTAACGATAAAGAAATTTACAGCCCATAAATATTATCACTTATGTTTAAAGATGATAGTAAATTTTCATAAAATGTTAACTCAGTGTATTTTGCAAAATTGTTGCTATGGTCGAATATTCATAACGAGTTTAATAATCGTTATAAAAAGACCAATACATTTTTTACATTTGACTTCTAATTTACTCCTGGTTAACGTTTCGTAACTGAAATAAAAACAGAGAAGAGATTAAAAACTACATCTAAAATAGGGCATCTCTCAGCTGTTTGCCGGTCGTAAAACAAGACTGTATATATTACAGGTGCTAATAAAAATTACAATTATTACTCTCTTATTTGTCACTATAAACTCAGAGCGTTTTAAATTACTGCAAGAGCAATCGGAGCATTAACACTGCGAGTATGTTACCTTGCGGAAGACCATTTATTGGGGGTAAATACATAAACGCGAATATACATAGCCTAGCGTCCCGAGCTGTAAATCAGTCATAAGGCATTAACGTGTATGGCTCTATATCACCGTGATCGTTTATGAGCCATCAATGACTAATGACATAGCCGGACGTGCTATCCTCGGCTACTATTCGGTCTTGGCTATCACTTATCGGCATTGTTTGCCGCAGGCCTGGTCTGCTGAGGTTTAATTCTATAAATGCAATGATATTAAAGTACGCACCTCTCATAAGCCACAAAACGAATATGCAAACTAAAAAAATAAGTTACCAAAAACACACTACGAACAGAGGTAGCAGCAACCTGGATTGATTCTTGATTATATCTTCTGACGACTTCAGGGTTTTACTGAAAAGATGCACCCACCATCCGGCTCCCACTCTAGGAAGACATACTGTATATTCTATAAATTTACCAGATAATACCACGCCATTACCTTACAAAATGCAAAATCTGTAATTAGTCCTTTAACTTATTTACTTATAAGTGCTTATCAAAGGCCTTGAACGTGAATCTCCCAGCACAGAATACTCATTCATTGACAAGTTGCTAATAGAGCACCAGGAAATCTTGGAGCATTAATGCTGTGCTGAGAGTTGTAAGAAGTTTTAAGACTTCTATGACAGAACCATAAACTTGTTTGTCCGACTAACTCATCCTACATTGCATCTCCCAAGGAAATAATTTTCATCCTCTTAAGGACATCATGACGTGAATAAGAGGATCATATCTTATTTGACAGACTACAGAGATTAAGGGAACAGTCTTAAGCCCCACCTTAATCCTTAGCCTTATAGTTCAGGCAATGAATGCTCAAAAAAAGGTATAGAGGAAATTGCATGGATCACAGTTTTTGACTTCGTAACTTTGTTTGGACTAGTTAGGAGTAAAACATATCAAAAGTCCCCGCCCTTAGCCCTTGAGACGGCTGGGCTGGAAGGGCCTAAAGGTACAATTTTTTGGGTTTTCCTAAATATCTTGAAAACTATCAACTTTTAGTAATCCCTATTAAATTTGAAAATTAAAGAAAATTAAATTTCCTGTAAGAAAAATACATAATATATCTACTTTGGTCCATCCGTTTACAAGGTAAGCACTAATTTTATTAATATTTAAAAAAAATATCCCTTCCATAAGAAATATATGTAAATTTGAGGGTAACTTAGATGCCCAATTGGGCAACGCTTTTTTCACCTAAAGGAAAATGAACAGCATTCAGGAAATATTGACAAAACTTCCAGTAATTTGACACCTCAATCATAAAAATTTGTTTAAAATTAAGGTGTTGGCGAGCTCACAAAAAACGATATTTTTCAAGAAATTATAACAAATTTGTTATAATTTCTTGAAAAATAACGTTTTTTGTGAGCTCGCCAACGCCTTAATTTTTGACCAATTTTTATGATTGAGGTGTCAAATTACTGGAAGTTTTGTCAATATTTCCTGAATGCTGTTCATTTTCCTTTAGATGATAAAAGCGTTGCCCAATTGGGCATCTAAGTTACCCTCAAATTTACATTTATTTCTTATGGAAGGGATATTTTTTTAATATTAATAAAATTAGTGCTTTCCTTGTAAATGGTTGGACCAAAGTAGACATATTATGTATTTTTCTTACAGGAAATATAATGTTCTTTAATTTTCAAATTTAATAGGGATACTAAAAGTTGATAGTTTTTAAGATATTTAGGAAAAACAAAAAAATTGTACCCTTAGGCCCTTCCAGCCCAGCCGGCTCAAGGGCTAAGGGCGGGGACTTTTGATATGTTTTACTCCTAACTAGTCCAAACAAAGTTACAAAGTCAAAAATTGTGATCCATGCAATTCCTTCTATACCCTTTCGTTGCCTGAACTATTAATCCATTTTTATATATATTATATATGTTTTATTCGTTTATGCTATGATCAACCCATTCCGAATTGTTGTAACACCATGCAACATGCATTCTGGAAGCATTTGACAAACACTTTTAGTGTCGATCCATACACATTTTTTATTCCTTCAAACACGTTGTTATTAGTGGTGTAGAACCTTAAGTAAATGTCGTATTTTACATACCAGTGTATATATATATATACTTTTCTTATATATACTTGTTTTTAGTTCAAAAACCTGAACTACGTTTATGTTTAGAGAGCCGTATGCAGTTGTAAATAAATATTTGTGATGTAAATTTATACACCTCAATCGATCAAATTTGTCTTCTGGCCGGAAGATTGGAAGAATGCTTTACACCCCTAAAACATAATACGGTCCCATTAAAAGCCTCTAAGCATCCTGCTGTCTTACGCTCGTTGTTTACTGCGGCACTAGGCCCACGCAGACCTGTTCTCCTCACTGGATGTTTCCCTAAACGGTTCTCTAATGTATGCAGACACACAATAGCCCAACTCCAAACATTAACGCCCTTCTTTTCTACCCTCACAACTAATTTACATTCAGTGAAAGTTACGCGACCAAGGTCATCACCCTAAGGGCTAAAGGGTTGGTCAGAGTCAGTGGTGCCCCTTCCCTCAACACGGTAAGTCTCGGGCTCTATTCAATTCTGTCGTGTTGTATTAACTTTTTTCATTCTGATAAGAGGTAGTTAAAATATTTCTCGTTTAATTCGACCAGACATTTGAGGTATCTTAATAGGCCTGTAGTAATTAATATACATATTGTTTCTTGAAAATTTAAGTTTGATAAACATTATGTGTATATACGTCCGTGTCTAGATGCACTAAACAGGTATATAACTCCATTAGTATTGTTATTTGAACGTAAAAACTTTTATAAGTGTTAAAGAACTGATATGAGCATCATATTGTAAAGAAATTTTCGAAAAACTCACAGGAAAAGAAACTAAATAATTTTCTTGCTAACTACTTTAATTTTAACAATTCAATCAGGGTCTATTAACATCTGGAAACATCAACGTGTAATTACAAATAATTAAAACGTTTTACAATACTTTTTTCAGGGTTATAAAAATAACTAGCAGAACCCGTGGCTTCGCTCACGATAAAAATTATCGTCTAACCTTGATATGAAGTATCTAGAGGACTGAATAGAAAATATTTATATCAAGGAATATGTCATGTAGAGATATGTTTGTTTTATGGCGGAATGTAGGTTAAAATGTATATACCACAGTAGGATGTAGGATACCACAGTAGGATGTAGGATATTCCAGTAGATAGTGAAGGTTTTCTTTTCACCGTTATAACTCGAAAACGGCCGGACCGATTTTAACACCAAATGTGTCGATTTTAAGGTACTTCTTTGTAGATTTACCATTACGTCTCTGGATTGCCTAGTAGGGCATCAATTAAGTACAGTAAAGGGCTGAATGTTCGACACAGTTATGGTGCTATCCGTGGGCAGTATTTCAAACTCGATTCACTTAGTTTTTAACTTAAAATATGGGCGGGTAGTAATAATTTAAGATCAACCACTGATTGCAGCATTTATTTTTCCGTGAAAAGCCGGGACACCGTCGAATTAGATGAAAAAGGAATTTGCCAAATTATTGTAACTTGCATGATTGTAATTAAAAACATAAAGGCCGGGCTAAGGAAATAACTATAGCTCCCGCTGCCTAAAAAGATGGTACCACATAATGAGCTTATGATTGAACGTATAAGGTACGAAACTTAACCAAATGTAACTTTTATATAGTACGAATAACCTAACAAAATCATCAAAACAACCATAAAACCATGATAAAAGGAATCAAATTATAAATCAGCTGTAACAACGTATCCGTTTGTGAAACTAATATGCTTGATTTAATAAAATTTGAAATTTAAACAAAAGATCATCCATTACATTAACATGGGGCATTTTCAAAGCTTCAGCTCCACCAAAACCTCTAAAAACCTTGAATTTAAAAAAAATCCGTTCTTGGTGAATGCCAACACTCTGTAAGGAACGTCCATGCACATGTTCAAGGTTCTAGGTTAAGTAGTTTTGGCTGCACATAGGATAGGTCAGTGGTATTTGACAAATATACAGTAGAAAAGATTATACAAATCTTTGTTTAAATTATACAAATCAGGGATTTGTATAATTTATACATTTTTACATAAGTAGTTCAAAGAATCATATCATTTCAGCACATTCTATTTGTGACTGAAAAACCACTGTTCTTTTCTCTTTCCATCTTACTGGGATTTCGTCTCAGCCACAAAAGGCAGAATGCTCTTCACGTTTAAAACTGCGTAACTCCCGCTACCGAAATATAGATGGTGCCACTTAACTAATTAATGGTGGATTTTATCTAAACTAAATGTACCTTTTAAATAGTACATAATTATGTCCTTGAAACAAATCAACAAAAATCAATGAAGCCATGATCAAAGAAATCAATTTATTATCATCTGTATCAACGTATACATTTCCGAAGCTAACTACCAGCTGATTGTTTTATGAACATTAAAATTGTAAAGAAAAATCGTCCAACATACTTTTAAATGGGAAAATTTGAAAACTTCGGCCTCGCCAAAAACCCCTTTATACTACGAATTTTGTAAAATCTGTTCTTAGCGGATGTCTACGCCCTAAGAGGAACATCCATGCAAAGTTTCAAGGTTCTAGGTCAAGTAGTTTGGGCTGTACAATGTTTCCACTGAGTGGTATTTGACAAATATATAGTAGATGTTTGAAGAACTATTGATATACGACGAACAGTTGTTTTTATGACAGAAAATGTCCCCTATATAGGGCAGGCGCTATCACCGTAAGTCTCATAGTATGGCCTTAGCCCAAGACCATCATGTATTTTTTATTTTAAGTTTCCCGGTGGCCAAAACTACCACTGGTTGATTTTTATATACCGTAAGTTCGTAATCTTTTACTTTCATTTACCAAAACCTACAAATTATACTGAATAAAACAGTTCATGAAACACACATATGTTAAAAAAAGGAATTATATATTGGGATCCATGTATGATGATCGATGAAAATGTTTAATTTCAAATACGTAATGCGGTTTATGGACTAAGTCCATTAACTCCCAACGATTCCGTGTCCTCGCGTCGCGCGTCGGACAGAAACGACGGTCGGATTTCGTGTATTCGGCCGCCGCTCCCCGTCGGGAGCCCCCGGTACTGTGGACCAGCCCATTATGGGAAGCCCTATTATGAGCACAAATTTCCGCAACATTTCGCAGGTGGAATTAAGCCGTGGTAGGTTATCTCCCCGTTAAATGCAACAATCAGTGGCGGCCATCTTGGAGAGGCGCGCGCCGATGTATCGACCTAGCTAGGTCACTGCCCCCCGCCCCTCTCTCTGCGTTTTGACCCCTGGAATTACAGCGGTAGCATAACACAACAGAGCCCTACAACTGCAGAAAGTACAACGACAAATTTGCTTCAATTTAACTGACTATCAAAGGAGTTTTTGTGGAGGAAATGAACGAGGATGTCCTGCTTCGAACGGAATCGTAAATCTGTTTTGTAAAAGGCTGTTTATTTAATTCATATAGAATGTATTTGTGATAAAAGATAAAGCTGTGGAGGGCGAATAATGTGTTCACAACAATATTTCGATCCAGCACGTGGTAGGCTAAGTAGCCTGGACCCCTAGTGTAAAAATTCATACAACACCTTTTCGATAAACTGAACCTGGTACTTATATATACCGAATAAAGTTCTAATCTCTGATTTGATCAAATGTATATGTCATTTTTTTTGTAAATATGAAGAATTTTTACGTATATCAAATGCATGGCCTTGTTACTCAGAAATAGGTAGGCCATATTTTTACGAATGTCCATCATGGAATAGTGTAAAGAGTTACAAATCATGCATAACGTTGCGGTTGTACATTTTTTGGTTGATTCGAAACTCCATTAGTCAGAATATGTTAAGAATGAGAAGTTATTAACTCGGATAAAGGGAGCGTACTTTCCCGTACTAGTTACTACGGCAACGCACATGGTGACCACACTCTGGCTAAGTGTTTGAGTATTTATTACATTTATAAATGAATGGGTTGTAAAAGTCATTGCCTTACAGGAGTTAAACTTGCGAAGGAATTCACTTAGGAAAAAAGTTCAGTTTTAAAAGTTAAAAAGTTAGCTTGATATTTCAGTATTTTCACTTTTATTTTTACGCTCTCTCCCACTAAATCAAAGATTTCGCTAAAGTCCCGAATAAGTACTTGTGACTCTTGGTACGTTTGCCCATGTACACGGGTGTTGTGCCAGGGCTTGGTGCAAAGTCTGAGCAGAGTAAAGTCTGTTAGTACAGACGCAGGCCTCGCAGTCCTTTACGATTTCGTTCTCTGCAATTACGCTTTGTTTGCAGTATTCGCACACAATCAGAGAGTTTACCGTTATTTTGAGGAAAATGAATATGTGACGTCATTGCTGTAAGTACATGTCACAAGTATTAAGTCCTTTCTCGGTTTTTTTTTGTTCTGAAACCAACGCAGCATACGATAGTTACATCCATGAGAACCTTGGAACTATTCCGATAAGGGTTTAGTGAAAGTCATAATCCATTATTTTAGTTCCTACTAGGCCTATGTCAACTTTTTTTAGCAGTACTTATCAAGGTGTGGAGGTAATATCTACCTTGTTTGGATCGTGTCTCAGGTTGTTATTTTCGTGTCTCAGGTTTTTTTTTTGGATCGTGTTTCAGTTAACGATGGTTTGTAGTAAAATTTGCGTAAATTACCTAGCGGTGTTGATCCTTTCTGCGATACGCAATTAACGGATATCTTACGAAGGTGCTACTTAATGTCCAGTTAGCTGGGCACTACTTTACAGCAATGAAAAACAAGCGTAATGTTTTAGTGAATTGAACTTTTAATTTGGACAAGCAATACTAAATGATAAAACTTAAGGCACTAAATGATACAATTTAGATGTGTTTTGGTTGATATTGTTTTATTTCATATACAGTTTCTAGGAAGAAAGGGACGTAAATTAAAACATTTTGTTAATGTAAAACAAATATTTTTGTCCCAAGTCTGTATTGATATTTTGTCTGATGCTCCTTGTGTTAATGTCTTATTTTAAATTGTATTATTATGCTTAATGTTTAAAGGACGCTGTGTTGGCAGTTTAAAACGATTTGTGAGTGCAGTAAGTAGTTTTTGACCACGTTATTTACAGCAAATCAGTATTGTATATACGTCTACAAGTATCCATTAAATTTTATTTACATTCAGTATTGGTGCCCGTAGGTTTTAGTTCCACGCAAGAAAACTTTCACAAAATACTCGTAATAGTTCATATAATTGGCAAGTTAATAGTTCATATAGTTGGTGAGCTGTAATTAAGTACTAGGTTCAAAAAACATGTTGATTTTAAAGCAATCTTAATTACAAAAGAATTTAAAACATCGTTTTTACAAACCGGAGGCAAGTTTCAGATATAACCTCTAGTTGAAAAAGAGAAAATTTGATCATAGATTTTATTATCTATCGTAGAACTTTAAAAGATACAAACGTCTAAAAATTAATTATCTAGTTTTCCATGTTCTATAAAGGACAAAACCGTTTAGAATTTTTTCCACATTTTTGCATGGTGCGTTTAGTTAAACGTAAAATACGGATTTGGTAACTAAATAAAAATGAAAATGTCTACTTAATTTTTTACGTTGATTGAGAACATTTCGGCTTGCTAGTAAGTCAAAACCAATTGATTATTGAACGAAGTCTTACAGGACAATAAATATTAAGGTTTTCTAAACACTTCAATACAATTTAACATAAGATACCATTGGATTCATGATGAATAGGTAGTTGGGATTTAAAATCTAGATTTTGTATTATTGCTTTGGAACAACTACTCTGAGCGTAATTGTTTTTGCTCTATCATTATTAATAAAAAGGAAATTGGCCTGAATCTCTGATATTCAGTAGTACAAATTGTGATTATTGTTGTACAGAGTTCCCTGAAATATAATTTGTAATAAAATTGTTCTAGTTGTCTTGTTCTGAATTTTTTTTTAAATAGATTGTTAATAATAACAATTTTGTAAAATTTACTCAACTTTACGCGTGAAGTAACTAGAAGTTTAAGTTAGTTTTTGCTCTAAAACTTTATATTTCTTTCTTCTGAAATCAAACAAATAATGCATTATAAAAATCATCAAGGTAGTTTTAATTTCACTGGAAAACAATCGTTAGGAAACGTAAAAATATTTCAATAATCTACAATTTAAATTTAAGGTGCAGTCAAAAATAAACGTTTGGGAGTATTATGCAGATTATATTATTTTTCGAAATTATTCACTTCAAACACGAACAAAATAATGTAGTTACAATTTTTAATTTCACGTAATAATGTGCAGTGTGTATCCATGTAAATACACGAAAATAACAAAGCAAAGCCTTCAATCCGCCTAGTTTATTATGAAAATATCTTGGTAAAATTACAAAGCAATAAAATAAGTTAATAGTTATCGTACTGATAGGATTGGTGACGACACAAAATGCATCCCTTTGAAAAGAATGTGTATGAAAAGAACACAAGGGTATAAATTAGTGGATATACGAGTAAATCTCAAAGCAGTGGACATCTTAACTAAATGTGAAGAGCTTCCTCCTAGAGTTTAGAGTGAAAGCCCTCAAAACATTAGTGTCAGGCATGATTTTTATATTCTCCAACAGGCATAGCCTATATGACGTGACGGAACAAACATACACTGTATCTGATTTTTGCTTTTATATGTGACGGCCTCAATGCTGGACCATAAAGCCAGAACCTGATCATTGAGGGTAGCTTATCTCTTATTTACTACTAGTATTTCTCACGTACTCAACATTTTTTTCTCAAAGGAAAGATTTGTCTAGGTCTTAAGGTTTGAGAAAGATTATAATTTTTTTGAAAAGTGTTTACAAATAATGGCGCTGCTACCACTATTATAGAAAACTAACATAATTAACTGCTACAATTTATTAACTGCTGTGCCATTGAGACCACATCCTAGCATGAAGGCTGGCAGCAATATACCGATTCCATAAAAATTAACTACAAATTATAAACAAAAACTATAAAAAAATAAATGATAAACAATACTTGAGGCTTGACTGAAGAAAGTACTCTACTCAAAAAACTCTTAAGAAAGAAACGTGAATGCGATACTAACAAGAATTCAATATCAACAAAAACTGGAATGCTGCCACAATGCTACCGGTACAAAGCTAAAAATAATCTAAAATAATAAAAATAAGGTGATTGAGGCAATCATGTCCCAATTTTTCAGTAAAATCGTGATTTTTAACTGGAAATATTACCATATTTCTCAAAGAATACCTAAAACTATTTATAAATAACAATTCCAATTAACAAAATCACGGGTTCAATGCATGATGAGGCGAGAGAACGCGGGCCGCCACCGGGCTCCGTGCTCGACTCCATTTTGTTCAATCCTTTACGACCTCTTGTTTCTTTTGTTTTGTATTCAAGAATGCAAGAGTGCGATGCGATACGGGCTTGTCACATAAACTAGCGGAGAAACGACTTGAGCGTCGGCCAGGTTCGCGGGCTCGTAACCCCGTTCAGACGACGTTTACCGCCCGCGCCCGCGCCGCGCCGTCCGACCCGTGGAAACGTGGACATGTGGACATGATGCAATATATTTACCTCTGTTAATATTATCACTCGATGAGTAAAATTGAAACTGATCATAACCATGGTTACTTTGAGATTAAAAATTAATTATAAAATTGTTATAAAATGCGGTTGCAGGTACATTGTTTTCCTTAGATTGTGCAGGGGCGTACTATGAGTTAGTGTTTGGGGTGTTACTATAGCAGATGAATGTGGAGGTTTCGGTATTTCCTACAAGCAAAAGAACTAGAAGGGATCTAGGCTCCACCTATGTATTTCGTGTTTATCATCGTAGCACATATTTTTCAGCACTGATAAAAAGGGTTAGTTTTAGCGAATTTCCTTAAAGGAATAAGCTGTTACGGTAGTACTCATGGTAAGACTTAAGTCCGAGACCATGTTAAATTTTCATTTTGTGGTCTCCAGAAGCAAATACCACCATTCGTTTGAATTTATATATATATATATATATATATATATATATATATATATACTAGCAGAACCCGTGGCTTCGCTCACGATAAAAATTATCGTCTAACCTTGATATGAAGAATCTAGAGGACTGAATAGAAACTATTTATATCAAGGAATATGTCATGTAGAGATATGTTTGTTTTATGGCGGAATGTAGGATAAAATGTAGATACCACAGTAGATAGTGAAGGTTTTCTTTTCACCGTTATAACTCGAATACGGCCGGACCGATTTTAACACCAAATGTGTCGATTTTAAGGTACTTCTTTGTAGATTTACAATTACGTCCCTGGATTGCCTAGTAGGACATCAATTAAGTACAGTAAAGGGCTGAATGTTCGAAACAGTTATGGTGCTATCCGTGGGCAGTATTTCAAACTCGATTCACTTATTTTTTAACTTAAAATATTGGCGGGTAGTAATAATTCAAGATCAACCACTGATTGCAGCATTTATTTTTCCGTGAAAAGCCGGGACACCGTCGAATTAGATGAAAAAGGAATATTGCCAAATTATTGTAACTGGCATGATTGTAATTAAAAACATAAAGGCCGGCCTAAGGAAATAACTATAGCTCCCGCTGCTTAAAAAGATGGTACCACATAATGAGCTTATGATTGAGCGTATAAGGTACGAAACTAAACCAAATGTAACTTTTATATAGTACGAATAACCTAACAAAATCATCAAAACAACCATAAAACCATGATAAAAGGAATCAAATTATAAATCAGCTGTAACAACGTATCCGTTTGTTAAGCTAATATGCTTGATTTAATAAAATTTGAAATTTAAACAAAAGATCATCCATTACATTAACATGGGGCATTTTCAAAGCTTCAGCTCCACCAAAAACCTCTAAAAACCTCGAATTAAAAAAAATCCGTTCTTGGTGAATGCCAATACTCTGTAAGGATCGTCCATGTTCTAGGTTAAGTAGTTTTAGCTGTACAATGATAGGTCAGTGGTATTTGACAAAAATATAGTAGAAAAGATAGTATAAATATAACTTACAATCAGGGATTTGAATAATTTATCAATTTTTACAAAAATAGATCAAAGAATCATATCATTTCAGCACATTCAGTTTGATAATGTGCTTTTCTTTTTCCATCTAACCGGGATTTAGTCTCAAGACTCAGCCACAAAAGGCAGTATGCTCTTTACGTTTAAAACTGCGTACGTCGAATTATACGAAACACCAAATCATCGGACAGGCATAGATGTAATAAAAAAAATTATTACGAACGCCTCCAGGAAGAACGATAACTCCCACTACCGAAATATAGATGGTGCCACTTAACTAATTAATGGTGGATTTTATCTAAACTAAATGTAACCTTTATATAGTACTTAATTATGTCCTTGAAACAAATCAACAAAAATCAATGAAGTCAAAGAAATCAAAGAAATCAAATTTATTATCATCTGTATCAACGTATACATTTCCGAAGCAAACTACCAGCTGATTGTTTTATGAACATTAAAAATGTAAACAAAAATCGTCCAACATACTTTTAAATGGGAAAATTTGAAAACTTCGGCCTCGCCAAAAACCCCTTTATACTACGAATTTTGTAAAATCCGTTCTTAGCGGATGCCTACGCCCTAAGAGGAACATCCATGCAAAGTCTCAAGGTTCTAGGTCAAGTAGTTTGGGCTGTACGATGTTTCCACTGAGTGGTATTTGACAAATATATAGTAGATATATGTCTGTTAACACGATAGCGGCCGTAAATTGGTCCGATCTTAATGAAATTTGGTACAGACGTGTAAAGTGGTAATCACTCGGACGAGTTCGGACCACCGGAAGGGGGGGTAAAGGGGGATAAACCCCCAAAAATGGGGTTTTTGAGTTTTTCACATAGAGAAATAAAATTTATCAAATTTTTGTTGGCACCATTGAATTCAGCTCAAAAAAACAAACAATTTAGTATCTTGAATCTCTGCTCTGTGTCGATTGGTTACCGAGATATTGAAAGTGGTAAACACAGTACGTTGTCTCAATGTTAACCTTATGGGAAATAAGTAAAATTCTATATCTCGCTTATTTTTCAACATATCTTGATAAAACTTGGTAAATGGCTTCTTCTAGTTCAGATCTACTAAATATTGAATTAAAACCAACCAGTTTAACCATACCTGTAGCAGCAAACCTGCATACTCATTCCCCATGTTATCCTTATGGAGCTTACAAAAACATGTCAAATCTTGCTATGTTGGATTGAAATATTTTGTTTTGCACTCGAAATTCGCTGAGTATGCAGGTCTGCTGAAACGGGGGTATTTCTCATCCGCTTCCATCAAGTTCTTCGTAGTTTTTCTAGACTTTGGAGGAAACTATAGTTCCATGAGCCTCCGATGGAGTACTCCCCTAGAAATCAGTGTGGTGTGTTTTGTTCAACGCAATTTATTTTTCTGGGAAACGATGATGGTATTTTTGGTTCTATGGTCACTATATTGGTCTCCATAGAAACAATAAGTTATAAAAACCTATGGAATTGCACATTTAAAAAATAAAACACTGTATGACGACGTTAACGATTATGCATGTTTTGTAATTGTTTAAGTGGTACGTCTACAATAGTTAAAATGGCAATGTTCATAACTATATTTCTTCAATTTTTCTACAACTATAAACTCTACATACTACAAGAACCTAACGAACTTTGCCAAGAGACTGATAATGACAGATCCGTGTTTTAAATAATTGTAGGTTAGAAACCCGATCAACGATTAATTATTGTTTTTTGTTAAATGACACATAAATTACCAGATAACTTTTTTATAAAGATGTGGTGTTGTTATTAATAGCTGGTTAAAATATGAAAAATAAAGTAATTTGCACCCAAACCGTGAAGACTATCATATATTTGAGCGGCTACAGCTTAGAGCTCTACCGTAGGCCTACTGTATGCGGAAGTATTCAACTCAAAATTACTTTAACTTAAATTACCGAAAACTGGATATTAAACACATTCACGAACATAGTCTTCGTTAATTAAAATAACTTTTGAAAATTATCCACGGCCCTTAATGGCGGCGGCCACCTGCGGTCAGAACCAGTTCCCGCGGAGCTCGGCGGCCATGTTGGGACCCGCGCTCCACGCTGCGCCGGCGCCGTGCCCGGCCTCGCCGCCGCCGCTTCCGACTATCTCTACACTGTAGCTTTCAACAATTCTAGCCATTTCCTGTTTTGGGGGACTTGTGTCGGTTATGGTAACAACTAGAAAATTAGCGGAAGAAGATTTTATTATTCAAATTATTTACGAAAACTGTTAGAAGCAAGTTGAAGGAAATTTTTAAAGTCTTTAAATTCGTTTTAGTACACAATATTTTACCAAAAAGAAGGAAAGGTTTACAGACACGAGATATACATGCAAATTTTCAGGAGTTTTTAAAGGCCAATATTCGTAAAAAAATCGCATTATTAAAATAAGGATCATATAAAAAAATATCGTATTTGTAGGTTTTAAATTGTTAATCTCAAATAACCGACTTTTAAATATTTGTCACCTCAAGAGAGTACCATAGACCTTCCTAGTTCATCAAGTAAACTCGTCCATGGGAGTCTGAGACGAACATTTATCCTTAAAACAGCTGAACTCTCCCATCCCCCTATAAAACTGAGGCTACCTCCCTCTACCTGGAAAAACGCAGGCTGCTAAAATAAACAAAGTGTCATTATGGCTGGCAATAAAACAGATAAAACAATAAAGTCGTAAGTGCGCGGATCGAGCGACTATATAAAATGCATAAGAAGCTGGCGGGGACGTTTACACGTTGATGCCGCCATAAACCCGTTATTGTGGCAAGTGTTTGAATATTGTATCGGCAGCTACGTTTAATAACGTGTTCTAAACGTGGTGTCGTTTTGTCTCCATCTCCGCGCCGTAAAGCCCGCCTTTAATGTGTCAATTAAACGTTACAAGACGTTAAAATTAATGGACTATTTCGATGGTCGCGTCACCAGCGCTCACGTATGAATGACCCACGGGTCCGGAGGGTTAAGTATACATGTTTATTGCCTAACAGGTGGCTCCTCACATTGCGAACACTGCCCGAGGCTCCTATGGTCATTGGTGCATTCGAGTCGGCCACACTTTGGGCCCGGTAAACATTTTGAATTGGTTTTCTAACTTGATGCTCAAGCTAAGGAAATACGCAAAGAAAATTATATATGGATTTGAGTGAGATATTTGAAAATTATTTCTGTGATCGGTGTTTTTAATATGGTTAACCGACATATTTATCATCATAGAAGAATTCAGTTATGGACTATTCATCATTCATTATACTACCATTATGGAGAATTCATCAGCTAGACAGTTACGGATGTTTTGACAGTAGGACGATTAAAACAAAGAGCATTTAATTTATTTATATAAAGGTTCACAGAAGATAGGTAAAAACTTTTAGAAAAGGTACACTAAGAAAACATTTACAGAATATTATGATCTATATTAGGATTTTATGAGAACGATTAAATTTAAGTAAACCTACCAATTTTCGATAAATACTCGTGCTACGCCCCATGGGCTTATAGACTTCTATCGTAAATGTACAAATATTTTAAAATTTTAATTTTGTTTCCATTTTACCTACCCAACCCGTGCGAAGAACGGGAAAATAAGCTAGTATGATTATGGAGTTAATGTTTGTCAAATCCTATACTCTTATAATAAACAAGGTTTAATTGCTTGTTTGCTTGTTTGTTTGTTTGTTTGCTTGATAAACATAGTTTGTACAATTATCTCAAAAACGGCTCGGAGGATTTCCTTCAGACTCTGGGAAAAAATCATTTATGACTTAGTGTGTTCTATTGTCAGTAAAATAAAAAGCGAATTAAAAAAGTTGTATAATTCAAAAAGGAGCAATATGTGTTGCTAAACCGACAACTAAATAGCAAATAAAAATGGAAATGGAAAAAACTAATGTAAGAGCTGTCCAGTCATATGTTTTATTACAGCAATAAGAATTACGCATATAAAGTGAAAATAATGAACTTTCGACAGGTCTACCAGGCCATAGGGTACAATTATTTATATATATTTTTATTATTTAAATTTAGTAAATTCCAAAATATGATAAGTTAAATTCATCGGTGAGTGGGAACATAAGACTTTTATTTACAGTAGATCCTTGATAAGGGGATTCTTGAAAGTGTCTCGTTATCAAGGGAGTCTTCTTTTGATGTTCGTGTTAATTAACAAGACATTAAGTGTCATTACAGTTTCAAGGAGACTTGAAAAGCACACTTGTTATCAAGGCTTTTTTTATCGAGTGTTCTACTGTAATTTACACGTAAATACAATACACACAATTTTATCTTTCCAAATACACCCCTGCATAATATGCAAACTCTTACTCATCTTGTCGTTCTCATGGAGTATAATATATTTGATTTACTTATATCCTCTTCTCGCTAACTCTCTGTGGCAGTGGGGGGGGGGGGGGGGGGTAGGGATACTTTAGTGGGGTCCTTTTAAGTCTTCCATGCAATACTAATACATTTTACTTAAGGCAAGTTCTTCAATTTTAATTTGAAAATGTTTGATTCAACCAATTTTGTATGCTGCTTAGCCATTTAAAAAAATTGGTTTAGAATAAAATTTATAAACTTTTAATTTAATGGGAACCGAAATGATGATTTCGTTAATGAATAGAATTTTACCCCCCCTCCCCCCACCATTTTATTGTTTTTATCAGTTATTGAAAGCAGAAGTCTTAACTATGTGATACAAATGTAATTTACGAAGAAAATAAGTATGTTCAATTGTCATTGACGAATTAATGGTTCTTAAAGTTAATTTCAAATATTTTTCATATCTTCACCGAGTTTAGTTACATAGTACATATGTCATGGCAATATAAAAAAAACACATGAACAACTATGAAAAAAATGTTTTTTCACCTGGCTTGGGGATCGGCTTTGATTACAATTTTATTACGATTTGAAATTGCTAAACGATAAGCCTCCTTTAACAACTGTAAAACTTACTTACGAAACTCCAATCGAGTTGTTAACGAGAAAAGTTGTGGAAAGTTAGAGAGATATCGGATAGAGAAGGACGAGTTTTCAAAGAAAGAAAGCAGAAGACGGTGGCGGTTGTAAATCAAAGAGCTGTATTTCAGCAGAACGCTTGTAAAGACCGCGGACGTGCAAAGAGCAATAATATTTAACAGTAATAATAAGAGTGAACCGTGGTAATTTAATGATAGCACAATAAACTTAATGACATTAGTGCTTCGTTTACAGCACAGTTGAGATATGCCTACCTGACGTTTAACACAATTATAGATCGGATGTTTACAAATCTTTAATTAATTAGGATCGGACAGTTAGCGACCTGGCGCTTTGTACCCCCCCCCCCCCCTCCCCCACAGTTTCGTGGGTAGAGCTCGCCTCCTCGAGGATGTTTAACCTGTAAATCGGTATTTACAAACTACTCGATTGTTTATTTATTTAGTGATCGGGACGGCGTGAAAGAGGTCATTAAAAAGGAGATGATTTATGTTATTACTGCGTTTATTCTTTATTGTTTTTTTGACGTTTACTGTTGGCAGTAAAATTATTGTTATCTAGTATATTATTGCTCAGTATAATAACGTGTGGCGTCGCTCGTATTTCTGTTTAATTAATTGATGCAGCCGTAGTAAGTATAATCGGATTTCATTTTAGAGATAACAACATAAATGTAATTGAAAAACATTAAAACTAGTACTTTAGATTTTCCCTATTTTAACAATGTCTTAGGGAAAAACTGATAGGATTTTATAAAATGATCCTAAATTGTTATCAGTGTTATTTTTTCTTCAAAAATTCGAAAAATCGTGTGGCATAGGTTTTTAATAACAATATATTATTTCTTTCTATGTTTACACATTTTTAAGTATTGTTCAAATGTGCATGAATAAAGAAAAATGTTTTTTTATTTCTTCGTTGCACTAGCAAACCTTTAAATCTAATTGCGTAAATTGTGAGCTATGGAATTTTCTACGTAATCCCTTATAAGACGCAGCTATAAATAAGTCAGCTTCACTTAGTAAAACATCCTTAAGAAATATCCTTATTTGAATCTTACAACCAAAAGCTAGCCCTGCTTTAAACATTGAACTTTGCAAACGTGCATGTATCTCTGATTGTTTTATTTTTACCCCTAAGAGTTATTTTTAATACCTTTCTAAGGTTTTTTTTAACACCCCTTAGTGTAATATACACCCATGTTTGCAGCTCTGATAACCCTGTGCTACTCCAATGGTACTCGAAATACTGAGAAAATCTGATACAATTTTCAGGTTTTACATAAATATCTTGAAAACATGTATTTTACAGAAAACATTCAAATCAAAACT
Organism: Flexamia atlantica; assembly: GCA_035578135.1. NCBI lineage: Eukaryota > Metazoa > Arthropoda > Insecta > Hemiptera > Cicadellidae > Flexamia > Flexamia atlantica. Next base: position 35,560,412 of record JAQJVK010000010.1, read on the forward strand.
AAAGTGGACTAAATTCCCTATGTTTAACTGGCTTTTGAGGCCCTGTAGCTGCGGATATAAATGCAATCCCCACCTTCAAAGACAAATACAATTTATATCAATGTTTCTCTATGGACCATTTATTTGAACTCCGGAACTGAAAAAAGTTCGAAATTTACTAGGTCAGAGCCCTTAGGAGTTACCTAAATAGTTGGTATAAGATATGAAAGGATTAAACATATGTTCTATGAAATGCCCATCCAGGGAACCGATCAATATTGACAAATGGGATTCGATTCCTTAAAAATATAATCCTAAAAAATAAATGTATGTACTAGTAAAACACATTTGCCCATTGCTGTGGGCTATTTATTCTGTCATAGAATGGTTTTGTCAACTAAGTTGTTGTGCTGATTCCTTTAAAACTTGATGTGTATCATAAGCTAGTATAAAAAATAAAGTTTTAACAAGTAATATATATTTTGACATAATTTTGACTTACCTTTGCACCTTTAACCAATATTGAAAGAAAAAGCAAGCCTTGTAGCCTTGTGTGGTAGAACAACCTTCCTGAAAGTAAAATATAAAATATCAACTACCCGATCTAGAAGAGAAATAACACATCGTAAACATTTCTGCATAAGTAAATTTTATAAAAGGTTTTTGTTTATAATTTCTATAATTTATATTTTGTGTGTGAGTATTTATATTGGTCGCAACACAAGGGTTTGTCAATTGGTTTGCGAGAACTTGTAGGAATCCTGAAAGACGTTTATATTCAATGATTATTTAACCAGCCTACACCAGGCTGCTACAGCTCGTAATAAGTCATTTCATTTAGGTTACTGTTCCCGTTTGCTAAGAACTCCACCCTTAATTTAATGTGAATTCCATAAAGTGCTTTAAAATATCCCAAAATCAGCAAATGGATTGAATTTCCCTTGATTTGATTGTTAAAAATGTATAATAAAAAAATATAACTTAATTGTGTAATATATTGAAACTCGTCTCACTGATATGTGGTTGTTTTTTAAGAGTATTGCTGCTTGGGAGAATTCATTAAGAACTAGAAACAGGATTAACGCATAAGTTAAACTCGATAAAAGTTATCCTAAAAATATGGTGTCTCTTACGTCAATCTCAAAAACATTTAGGCAACTTCGTTTATAAGAGGGGCGGCGACATAATCAAGTATGCAGTGGCGTGTACCTACATCAAATAACCTTCACTTCTGTTTTTACCGAGAGAACCGAATCCCATTTGACCGAGCCATTTTGATTTATAACTAATTTTAGGTGAGGAAACATAGAGCCTAAAGGAAATCGTTAGCGCCCGCGCATCAGAAACCCCGATAATTATTTCCTCTCTTCATCGCAAAACTGTGAGAATTTAATTTATCAGACATGATTTTAAACAGTGGTGTTTGCGTACTAAATAGCTAAAATATCATATGTAATACTGTATTTAATATACTCTTATCTCGGCTTATAAAACGATCCTGGTGGCAAAATAAAGGAATATTAAAGGTTTTGAGAGTTCATCAAAGAAATTTAATATAAAAAGTATAACTGATATGTGAAATGTTAAGTACCCTTAAGAATGTAAACTGTGTTTTTATGTATTATTGAAAATAGTCATCAACCATGCATCAGCCGAATGATTTTCAACGCTTACAAATAAAATAAATTGCTCTTTACTAATGATTCGGCTGTGGTATGACTGCCACAATTTTTTTGTTCAAACAAATAAAATAATAATTATGTTTTTTTGGCCACAATCGTTATAGGGCAACTCGCTTGGTTGAAATCGGCATGACACAACCACCCGACTAAGGTAGTCGATGGTATTTTCCCCCGTAGCCAGACGACGGGGAAAATATTATTTTGTACCCGCGGACCCTCTCTGCAATGGTTCTTAATAAACTTGTTTCTTGGAGGTTAAACCAAATTAGTAAAGTTTTTACTTTGCTCTGATACCAGCTGTCCATAGCAAGAAAAGTTTTTTATGTACATACATTATTCAACAAATGAACAATCTAATGTTCGAACTTTTACACATGTTTTTTTTATCACAGTTGGTTAATGGTTGATTTTTCACAAAGTTATCCCTCCTCTTTATCAGTCTCCATAAAACGTTTGGTTTTTTACTTGAATGTAAGTGGTTTTTGAGTTATCTATATTCTACTCTGAAAATAGTGAAAATATATCATAAAACCCAATTTTGTCATAAGTATAGAAGCGCATTAGTGGCCATCCAGCTGCACGTATCTGAACATAAATCCAAACTCAATCGGTAGACTGAGATGAAGTTAACATTTGATAAAACTGTGAATCAAATGTCAAAATATGGATGCGTTTATTTGAAGTTCAATTATAAAATATTTTCTAAATATTAATATTATCATTACAACGGATATTGGACAGGCAAGTAAATTAAAATATAACGGAGATATAATCAGAGGTGACGGGGGATTAAAATTACTGCTTTCCCTCAACCTATCGCGACAACCTAGCCGGTCGGTTGTGGCAGTCATGCCAATAATACAAACCAAATGAGTTTTTTCTCATTAATTCGCTCTAATGACTGTGGCAGTCGCGCCATGGACGGTAAGGCGAAAAAATTGTGGCAATCATCCTGTTCCATATGATTCCTAGATACAACTAAATTTCAACTCGTTATTTAAACTCTAACGGAAAAAGTTAAATATCCCACATCCGAGGTCAGTTAATTAAGTTAAATATTAATTGATGCATCCGTAGTAAGTATGATCGTATTTCATTTTTATAATAACTAGTTATAAAACCTAGTTATAATAATCGTTATAATAACCTAGTTATAATAACGACATAATACATGAAAACACGTAAGATTTTCGTATCACTCCCTTGAAAATTGTCAACAGGCAATTAACAACCAACAAACGGTCATTCATACCTTTTAAGGCTGAGCGGCCGTCGCGTCATTTGGTGCAAACTACTCCACCAGGCGGCCTGGCAGTCGAGTCTCTATAAGAACCTGTGTTATTCGTCCACGCACTTTTTTATCAACTCCTATTAAAAAATTGTATCTTGTCATATGACTCGGTTTAATTTTATGTTTGATTAACTTTGAGGGTCGATGTACAATTATTTTAAAACTGTTTGGAGAACAAATTTGCATTTTAGAGAATATATCATTAAACATCGTCGTATTGTAACGAACACGTTTACATACCATTAAGATACTATTTGATAGATTATAAACAAATATGGAACCGATGTGTGTGGTTTTAATACAAGGTGAAAGGGAAAGCTTTCAAATTGTCACTTCAAAATTAAAAATATACGTTAATAAATCAATTTCTTTCAGCGCTAATGATTTACTTAATCGTTACAACGTAGAAAAAATAGATTTGTTGGAACAACAAGAAATTTGCAGATATACAACATGCAAATGCTTTTTGCTTGGCTTACCAATGTTTTGTTGTTCCAACAAATCTGTTTTGTTTTTTCCAACAAAAACATCGGTAAACCGAGCAAAAAGCATTTGCAAGTTGTATATCTGCAAATTTTTTGTTGTTCCAACAAATCTATTTTTTCTGTGAAACAAAAATACTGTGTGTATAAGAAAAAGAAAATTTGTAAAAGTAATTATTTTTCCCGTAAAACTTAAAAATAAGCGTTTACAATACGACATGACAGGGTTAAACTATCTTATCATTCCACACCCTCCAAAATCTCTTCCCCAACCCCTCCTCGGGAAGCCGACGCGACGGCCGACTACGACATGCCTCACTGTTTCAGGAAACCCATCTCATAAATCCGACACAGAAGATTCCCCATGGAAGGGTGGTTGACAGGCCAAGGTTCCGCCCACAAGGGGGTGCTTCGGCCATTGGCCCTTGGCAGGGACGAACTACGATGGATGGCGCCCTTGAACATCTATGATTTCGACTTCTTAAATAGTTTAGCTGTTTAAATATATTTGTTGTAGGTATTCATTTTAAGTCATTTGGTATACAAAGCTTTCGTAGGATGGATGTTAATAGTGTTTTTCCTAAATAAACAGAGTTACACTGAGTATAATTTTACTGCACCTTATGATTGCAACGATACTTAGTCATTGTTTATATAAAGTATAAATCGCATTATTTCCTTAATTTGGTTTAGGACGACTTTGGAAAATAATACTGAAAAAGATACAGCCTCAGTGGTAGGGTATTTTTTGTTTATTAACCATGAACACAGCGCGGGTTATTTTCTTAACCATCTTTTTATAGGAATCAAAGAAAGGCATAATGAAAAATAAAGACTTTAATATTATAGCGAATTTAAAAAAATCCAAGCTAAGGTAAAAAATTATAAACTTGCAAGTGCAAGGCTCGGATATTTGGAAAAATACATTTTTTTCTAACCTACGTACCTAATGCGTTAAATTTTATTAATTTTGTTCACCCCCTTTTAAGCTTGCTTTAGAGTTGTAGGATCCTTAAGATTTGCTCAAATTTGTTTAAATAAATAAATAAATTAATTAATCACGCGAGCATCAAATTTCTTATACTTCATTTTGAAATACAGTAGTATTAAATATTTGTTTCAACTTAAAATAAAAAGGCAATGTCACCGACTACATAAATTCATCTAGCTTGTGCCACTCAAATTGTATTATCACTATGTTATTTGGCTTTGTGTTTAATTAGTAAAACACAGACACATAAAATATAGCAATGGGTTGATCAAAGGTCCATCCATTAAAACAATTTTTGTTGTATTTTGCAGCTGCTCGACATACCAAGACGAGAGGGAGCGAGAGCAGAGCCGACGACCATTCTACTGGTGGTACCCGTATTCATAAACGGCCGATCGACTTTGAGGTTAGTTGTTGACACTGGGTTCCCGCAGTAACCACTTTATGACCGCCAATACGACGTGTGAACACAGCTAAGAACGTAAGTTATTGTCCTTTGTGTTTTCTGAATGATTCAATTCATCATCCTTGCACTTTGCCGATAAATGTTCAGTTTAATTGATGGTTTAAAGTCTCTTTATAAGGTTGCGTAATAGATTATGGGATAGGTTATAGGTAATAATCTATGAGTTGTAAAACACCATTAGTATTTAAGTGCTAATAGAACTTATCAGTAAAATATAGTAATAGTAGTGGGATCGGTAAAACCTACTCACTGGCCGGTAGTAAGTTATCTGGTTTGAAATATTCGCGTTTAAAAGACTGAAAATCTAGAATACTGACATCAATTTTAGCAAGGCCTGGTTAAAACGTTGGATGTATTTCTGTATGCTACTGAAATATTAAGCTACTACGTTTTTGATCACCTTCGATGTCCACCGGAAATGTAGTAAAATGATAATTGACAAATCTGATCTCCCTCTAGCACTGAATATTGTATCATATCCCCGTCGAAGGCTTAAATAATGAAATAGTTAAAACCTTGAACGTAGCATCACCATGTCCTATTTCGGTGATTAATAGTATATATACATCATATCAGAATCCTGGGAAATTATAGCTGACGAAGAAAATAGCAAAACATAGCTCAATATATCAGGCATGAGATGCATTGAAAACAAAATAGTGTCTTAAAACAATATTTCCTATAATACCGTTGCAGAGCTAGAGTTCGTGGTTTCATGAAGGTATAGCGGCGTGGTATGGTTATATCTGAGAATTTTGCGCGTTATATATTTATGTATATGTATTGTACTACATTACTTCAAAGGTAAAAGGTATAGTCTTTTAGATTTCATATAATGACATGAATAAAAAGGTTCAATAGAGTTGTATCTTCTATTTTAGGCCCAGGTACATAAATTTAATAATTTAAAACATAGCTAGAAAGCAACAAGAGCGGCCATGCTTTAAATAATTTTGGTAAATCACGGATTCAACTAAAATTTCGAACTAAAATCGTCATAAATAACGATCTATTGTTTAAGCTTGACATGGGAGTATAGTTTTATTATTTTAGTAGTTAGTTGACTGGCAGGCAATAACAGCGCCCTAAGAATGCAATTACTGATAACATATCTCCTTCATCAGTTATCAAGCTATTGTTTCGTAGAACGGCTTTCAATCCATAAAGGTCTTGCTAATTATTTGTACCACTTTTGGGTAGATGTGATGAACAAGTACATAGAAGCCCTTTTCAATCTGACTGCATAAAAATTAATAACCCCGGTGCAGCAGACCTGCATACTCAGCGAATTTCAAACGCAAAAGAACATAGTTCAATCCGACATAGCGAGATTTTACATTTTTTGTAAACTTCATAAGAATAACATGGGGAATGAGTATGCAGGTTTTCTGCAACAGGTATGTTATAACTGGATGGTTTTAATTCAGTATTTAGTAGATCTGAACTGGGAGAAGCCATATACCAAGTTTTATCGAGTTATGTTGAGAAATAAGGAAGATAGAGATTTTTTTATTTGCCATAAGGTCAACATTGGAACAACGTACTGTGTTTACCACTTTCAAAATCCAACCAATGGGCATAGAATAAAGATACAAACAAGATGGGTTTCAAGATGGGTTTTTATGGGTCATTAAGATACTAATTTTTTTTTAGTTGAATTTAATGATGCCAACAAAAATTGGATTATTTTTATTTTTCTATGTAAAAATTAAAAAAAAAAACAATTTTCTGGGGATTTATCCAAATGTTTTAATAGCAGTAGTTAATTTCTTACGTTTTTCATTTATTAATTATGGGCCGTTCAAAATATAGACATTTAGTTTATTTAAATTTGTTTGTTTTATATTCAGCATGCCAAACTAAAAATTTTGTATAATTTTCGACAAAACGTAGAACATTGTCAGCTGCAATTAGGCACTGATTTGGCGAATCATAACATTAAAGAAATATGTCGATCAAAATCAACAATAAACAACACATTGTATGAAATAATTAAAGAAATACATATAGAAATCACAAACATAAATTTTTAGCAAATTTGAGTTCAAGATTAAATTACAAAAAATATATTTTTGCTTCATCTTTAACGATATTTTTGTACCGAAGTCCTCGAAGCGCTTTACAAAAAGCTTTTAAGGTGAAGTGGCACAAAACTATCAAGAATTTATGGGCACCCTGGGAAATTAACCTGCGACCCAAAGGCTTGGGCCGGTGTAGATAACACACATATCGGAAAGACTGAATTAAAAACTTGAATAGAAAAAGTCGTCTGGGTTTGAAGTTTATTTTGTTTGTTCTTGATTACATAATCAATTGAATTAATATTGCATTTGAATTGTTCTAACTCTAAAATAATGCACAATTACTAAATATTAAACTATAAAACACTCATGTGATAAATACTATTCTCACTATTAAACTAGTTTCTTTTGCTTGAAGGTATAAATAGTTTTTTTTTTATTATTTCCATTCAATGAAATCAATGTATTGGCAAAATATATACAATTCAGTCTATTTGTCTGTAAAATTATAATTTCGAAGCTTCGAGGATCTGGTCTTGAGGTATGAGTAACAAAAGCCAAAGAAATTCGAACTACACTCTAAAGATTCGGGGAAATCAGTTTTTTACACAAGGATAACAAATAATTTATACCATGAGTTTAAATTATTTTCAATTATATTACTTCGAGAGTGGCTTTTAGTACCTTTTCATTTTGTTTTTGCGGCTAAGTCTGTTTTAATACATATTTTTTTCAAAAAATAGACAAAACGCCAATTTAGTTTTGATATGTCATTTAAACACTAAATTCAAATGCTCATTATAAACTATTATATCACTTAAGCTCATGAATGTAGATATAATAAACAGTTAAAATTACCTACTCGATTTTAACAGGTTAGTCGAAATGATGTTTTGAAATCATTGTAAGAAGAAAGTTATTTTGAACCATTCACTCTTTCATCATAATAAATAAATGGATGTTTTTATGACTATATTACTAGTTTGTAAATGTTTTACGATGAATAAGTTGGAAATGAATTATATGAGTAAAGGTCGCCGTAGCGAGTCTTGACCAGGCTCTAAACAGAGTCCTAGTGCCGTTTTTCTTTGGAATGTGAATAAGTGATAAATATGTCGTCGTTAGATAGCAATAGTACTGTAACAAGAACCAGGCTTGGATGATTCCAGATGAAAACGTAAAAAAATCCAATGCCGTTTAAAGACACAAAAAACACAACCCAAATAAATGTTATAGGCCCTACATATTTATTTATTTTACTATTTTGAATTCATTCTAAATCTGCTTGGGATCGGGGGGTTAATTATTGATTTCTACGATCAATTCTTGTCAGAGAATATACAAGTTCATTATTTTGCTCGTAGGCCCTGGCCAGACTTGAGCAGGGCAGCTAGTGTAATGTATTCATGGGCTGTCGCACTGCCCCTTGCAGGCTGCTTTATTGTTATATTAGCCTTGAGCTGTAAAACCTTTGTGACCAACCCTCCACAGAGAGCCTATTTAAGCTCAGTGCAGTAAAAATGCAAATGTGGCGCTTCAAAAATAAGGCAAATTGTGTCTTTCGAAATGCGTCTGAGGAAAATATAAAACTGTAAATTATGAACAGTCTCTGTAACTAGAGTATATAATAGCCTAATTAGGCCCTACATTTGAGTACATAATCCTCAAATTACTGATCCATTTTCAACTTTAGAAATATGGAAATATTGTAAAACCCAGTTAATTAGAAGTGTAGGGTTATCATAAAAATTCGATAAACCTTTTTTATATTTCCTGGTATTTGTATATTTGTTTACGATTATTTTTTTCGTTGGGACTGTATATCAGCTTATGTCGTCAACAGATAGGCAGGTAGAGAATAGTTCAGGTAGATATGTGGGTAAGGTTTCTATAGCAGAAATTATTATAATTATCATTATTTCTACAACCACTTCGGTCTCGTTATAACTCAGTAATTAACAATTAATTGTTTTTAAGTTATAGCTAAAGCTTAGTAAATAGTATATTACGTTACTAGGCCGGAAAGTATTGTTTTACCCGACGAGTATGATAGTTCCCGCGTGAGCGGAAACGAGTCGGGATTTTTATGCGAGTACAGTCAAACTTACCGGCCGAGTAACGTCCGATACGTTTCATCATACTACTCATGAAACATCCTTTCAATCATAACTTATACCTTGCAAAAACCAATACGTTTCTAGATCCTTCAAACCTTACCTATATTAAACAAACAAAAATTTTCTACTGCTGCCAGTGCTGCCACTACATTCCTCCAAAAAGTAATCAATAAACACGCATCAAACGTCGGTTTGCTGCAAATCACTTGATTGTTTACTTCCGTTTCCTGTAATCGCAGTCCGGTAAAACTTTCCGGCCTATGCCGGACTGGAACGGCAGTGGGTACCTTTCAAGCCAACAAAAAGGAATAGAAAACAGATGTTTCTGTATCCGTATAGTGAAAACAATAAAAAATACTGTCTTTGTATGTATTTATGGAAATAAATTTGTTTAAGATTGAATAAATAACCAGAATAAAACGTAACTACATTGTAGGCCACCAGACTCCCACGAGTAATGAGACTAAATTATTATTAGAGGTATTTTTCATTTAATTCATAATTTTAACAGCTACATAAGTCTACTAAACCTAAATATAATAGCCATGAAAAAGAGTTAAAACAACTAATTTATGTAAGTGGAATAGGTTTCTATATCTTGTTCAATACAATTAGTTAGCTAAATCTACAAATCTTTGGTCATCACAATTTTCAAAGTTATATCGTATAATAGGCTGGAAGAAAAATCACGCATTACCATCTCACGTTAAAAAAACGATTAGTTATATTATATATAACAGCAATAACATTTTGGACAACAGTATTATAGGAGTTGACTTACATTTGGTTGTTTATCAAATTATATTTGATTACGTTTTCAAAACTCAAAAGGTGGGTCTAATAAGGTGTAATCAAACTCAACGTTTAACTAACCGGTGATAAACCATGTAAGGCGATTTAGTTACGCGAGTAAAGCAAATAAGAAACTTAAATAATTATTCATTACTAGTTACTAAAAACACTCGGATAAAGTAAGATTGAAGACAGCCCGTTTAATTGGAGAAGACTACTTGAGATGGGTTAAAACAGCATTAAACAAGTCAGCTTTTTTAAGAAAACTTTTGAACTCAGATTTGTGGTAATAGTAAAGCAGTAATTGTCTATTACCATGTCTCTCTGACCAAGATAAGAATAAATCAAGTAAATAAAAGTGGCTGATTATAGGGAATCAAGAATCAAGAATCAAGAACTTTATTAATCTTTAGACATACAGAGATGCATTCGATTTCGTCATACTTAAAGTATAATTAATTTCAATTAACAATCAACATGAACCTACATCAATTAATTTAAAACATACAGCCTTGGAAACAATTCACAAAAAATAAATAGTATAACGTTAAAACAGTAAAAGTAATATATATACACTTATTATGATCTGTTCAGCATTTAGCCATCAAATATTGCTTGTAACTGACTACCTTCAGTTAATATGAAATCATCAACCTTGTAAAAAACCTGATCTTTTAGCCAATTACTCAGGCACTTTTTAAATTTAGGAAGACTGACAGTTTGAGCTGAGTGAGGCAGTTTGTTGAATAGTCTTCTTTTCATACAAAATGTATTTTTATTTGTTTTTGACAGTCTAACAGGAAGTAGATCTAAAGCATAATTTTTTCGTGTGTTGTAATTATGAATTTCAGATCTATTTGTATATTTTAAAACATTTTCTTTTACATCTAATAGGCTAAAATATATATACAAACATGGGGTTGTCATTATTTTTAGTTCTTTGAAAACAGGGTAGCATGACTCACGATTATCTAACCCTTTTATAACTCTTAGAGCATATTTCTGCCATTTAAAAACTTGTTCAATATTAGCACTGTTACCCCATAAAGTAATTCCATATATAATTTGCGAGTGAAAGAAAGCATAATAGGCATTAATTAACATGTCATTACTAACACTAAGTTTAAGTTTCCTTAGTAAATAAGTAATCCTAGATAGTTTTTTACAGAGGTTTTGTATATGTACATCCCACTTCAAAGTGCTATCCAGGTGTATCCCTAACAGTTTAATAGATTGTTCTTGAAATGGTCTACTTAATGAGAAAATAATTGATTCTGTTTTTTTGTTATTAATAAGTAAATTGTTTGTTTTAAACCAGTCCACTGCATTACTTATTGCTACATTCTTATCAAACTGCAGTTTTTCAATATCTTTCCCTGACTGTACCAACGTAGTATCATCTGCGTATAATATTGATCTACATGAAATACTACTTGGAAAATCATTTATTGCAATTAAAAATAGAAAAGGGCCCAAGACAGATCCTTGAGGAACACCCGATTTAATTAATTGAATGTTAGAAATGTCATTACTTTGATAAACTATCTGTTTTCTATTACATAGATAAGATGTCATTAAACTAAGTTCTTTGTCCCTCAGACCATAAAATTGAAGTTTTTTCAGTAAGATTTTGTGTGAGATACAGTCAAATGCTTTGGTTAAATCAATCAGTGTAGCACAAGTCAGCATTTTGTCTTCAAAGCCATTTAAAATAAAATTGACTACATTTTCGACTGCTTTGATTGTACTCAAACCTCTTATGAAACCAAATTGTTCAGCACAAAGAAACTTATTATCTACAAAGAAATTATACAGTTGATCTTTTATGCAAGCTTCAAAAATCTTACTAACTATAGGGACTAATGATATAGGCCTATAGCTCGATGGATCAGACTTTGTTCCTTTCTTAAAAATGGGTACAACCTTAGTAACCTTTAGAACATCCGGAAAAATTCCTAGAAATAAAGCCCTATTAAACATAAATACTAAGGGTTCGACTATTAAATAAATTATTTCTTTTATTATTCTATTTGACAACCCATAATAATCCTCACTATTAGATGTGCTAAAACTACCAACAATCTTTTTTACATGCTGAACTGTTATGCTCTGCCAAACAAACAAATTTCTTTGCATGATATTATTTACATTCACATATCTATTTACATATTGCATTGCCCCTATGTCATCAATGGGTGTATTTTTGTTAATTTCAGTTGCCACATTAACAAAATAATTGTTAAAATCATTCGATTTAATTGGACACTTGATACCTATACTATGTTTTCCCGATTCTTCCCTAACGACCTTCCAAGCGGCTTTGCATTTATTTTTAGAATTTTCAATAAATTCACTATTACATTGTTTTTTTGCCTCATTTATTTTGAATTTGTAATGTTTTTTCTCTATTTGATACAGTTCTTTTAATTGATTTTTCCTATCTAGATTGTCATCACTGCATTGAACATACTTATCATAACACACACTAACTTTATCTTTGATATTTTTCAATTCTTCATTGTACCATTTGTTTGTTTGTTTTCGTTTATTTTTTCTCTGCTTTTTTGATTTAAGGGGACAACATTTCTCAAAAGAATCTCTAAGAAAACTTAATACGTTAGAAAACATCAGATCTACATTATTCTCTGAAAGCAAGCAACTCCAATCAGTCATACTTAATACTAATTTAAAACTATTGATAGCCTCTACAGACAGATCCCTATAAGTATATGATGAAACTTCTTTCTCACTATTAACTGTATTTTCCTTAATTATCTGACAAAACAAGCCATCATGATCCGAGATGTGTGGTTTAAAAACAAGGCAATTAGTTATATTGTATTGAATATTTGTAATTACATTATCGATACAAGCCTACCCTCTAGTAGGCTTTTTGTTTAAGCAATATAAATCATATGATCTCAAAAGATTCAAAAAATATTGTGATTCCTGTGAGTTCTCAAGAATATCAATATTAAAATCTCCTGAGATAATCAGGTCATGGGAGTGCAACAAATTAAGAATCTATAAGAGCAAAATTTGGGACTCTCAAAAACGTCAGATTATAAATTTTGACAGATTTTTACCCATTGAAAATTGTTTTACTGGCTAAAGCACGACATTCCCAAATAGTTAATACAAGAATAATTACGGAGTTTATTAATTCATAAATCAAAAGCAGGATCGGTCAGTAAATATCGAGCGCTCAGTAAATATCATAACTCTTCCCTGCTGAAAAAAGGTTATGGTGTACCCTTTTAACCTTACGCATTGATAAACAACACTTAGCAAAGAACATGCTAGAAAGTTCACCTATTGACATATTTCAATGATTCAACTATTGACAGATTATGACAGAATTTCACCTAATACAATTAATTACGGAGTTTATTAATTCATAAATCAAAAGCAGCGTAGGTCAGTAAATATCGAGCGCAACATAACTCTTCGTCGCTGAAAAAATGTATTTGTACCCTTTTAACCTTACGCATTAATAAACAAAACATTACATAGAACATGCTAGAGCAGCACAGGCAAGATAATGTAACGTTCTTGAATGTGTTCGCCAGTTCATATATCTTCGACCACTTTGCTGTCCCCGGGAACCAGACCCTTGTACCCTTGTTTTATGAACGTCTTCTGCACTGTATACTTAGCCAATTTAGTTAAATTAGTTGCGATTAAATTTTTAGCGAGACTATAAATAAATGCATGAGATCACTCGGCACTGTCGGCGTTTAATTATTTAAATAAATGCTCGAGGCATCAGTCTCTTGTAACCGAGCCTTCGTTTAATTAATGAACACCGACGGTCCCTCATGCCTCGGTGCAAAACTCGACACTTCCGCCGAACTATAGCTAATTATTTCACAACCTAGCTACGAAAGGCTATGTCCTCACCTGGCTCGACGGCTGCACACTCCGCACTCGAGAAAGTCTCGACGAGTCCCCGGATGTGAACTACTGAACACCGAGCGACCTCGTATTCGCGACCACGATCGACCGCATTAAAATATGATAAATTTTAAATATTTGTCGGTAGAAGTTGTGTGTTTAGGTTTGATAAAACTAATGAAGAGATTTGGTGCTAAGCCATGTTTCTACGTCACGCGGCGGGGTGGGGAGGTCGCCTAGGCAACGGTGGACCAATCCGCTCGCTCCAGCACTCGTGGCTAAACAAAAAACGACGCTGGCAAAAACAAATGAATTACAAACAGACAGACGGACGACCCGACTTTGTAGCAGTTTATGAATTCCATAACGTAATAAAGACATTTTCCCAGAACCACACGCCCCCTGGTGGTTCATATCGAAAACATATTCTGCGAGTTCGTCCCAATTTAATCGAATGCTAACTTCCGTGGCAAATTTCGAATTTATGGTCTAAATATATGTTTTTTACTAAAGATAAATTTATTAAAAACTACTTTACCAAGAATATGTATCTGTGCCTTTTATTTATATATTAACATGAACTGTACGATCATTTGTCTTTAACGATTATTAAATAAATAGGTACTGCTGGTTTTGTAGAGAAATTTGAAATAGAATATTTTTCTAAGAACATGTATTTGTGCCTGTTATTTACATACACATGAACTGAACATTCGTTTGTCTTTTACGATTAAAAAATAAACATATTCTGCGGATTACATCTGTTAATAATAAGAACTTATAAAAACAGTCTATATCTAGTAGTGAAATCTATATTAAGCTTCATTTACTCGGGAACCTAGGTAGGTTCTTACCAAGGAACTTTAATAAGTTTAACACTCATCAGCCTTATACTTGCATGAAAGAAGTCGGTGAGCAAATGGAGGAAAAATAGCTTTTTATAAAATCTTCCGTTTGGGTACAAACATAAAGAAAGGGCTAAGTTTATTAGATTTAACATCGAAGTAACAATACAGCTGATCAAGGTACAGCTGATTATAACTAACAAAAGTTGCCGAGCAGGACGTATCCATTAATTAATTTAAATTCTGTATAAAATTTTAACCTTTTTATTCACTGTCAACTTTAAACCAGTTATGTTTCTATAGCTTGCATGAAATTAAAGAAGCTGAAATTATTTCAACATAATATACCATATCTGTGTGCCATTTTGTCCGTTTATATAAAATAGGCCCTACGGCGATACTTGACTTTTACGCTTGTTTCTCATGGCATTTATGTTTTCGTCAAGGGCTAATCAATAGTAATGGTAAAAATAAAAACAAAATATTTATGGTCATAATAAAGGCCTGTATCGTGCTTTAAGAAACATGACAGAAAGATACACAACGGAAAAAGTCCGATAAAGTTGATTTATCTGCTTATGACTTACAAAATTGTTTAATAAAGTTTTAGCTCGGCCCTGTTTGAAGTGGCATGAATAAATAAGATCGGAGTGTTCAGTATATCAGGCCATCCCGCCTTGATGTATTTATAGTATAGGCCTACTCGAGACTCAAATAGAACAGAGACAGGAATCCTCTCATCTTAAAACACTGGCGTCGAGAGGGCTAAGAGATGCGGGAGGTAGAGGCAAGACGTTTCCAAACTACAACCTACAACCCGGCCCTACAACTCTGGCGTCGAGAGGGCTAAGAGATGCGGGAGGTAGAGGCAAGACGTTTCCAAACTACAACCTACAACCCGGCCCTACAACTCTGGCGTCGAGAGGGCTTAGATATGCGGGAGGTAGAGGCAAGACGTTTCCAAACTACAACCTACAACCCGGCCCTACAACTCTGGCGTCGAGAGGGCTAAGAGATGCGGGAGGTAGAGGCAAGACGTTTCCAAACTACAACCTACAACCCGGCCCTACAACTCTGGCGTCGAGAGGGCTAAGAGGTGCGGGAGGTAGAGGTAAGACGTTTCCAAACTACAACCTACAACCCGGCCCTACAACTCTGGCGTCGAGAGGGCTTAGATATGCGGGAGGTAGAGGCAAGACGTTTCCAAACTACAACCTACAACCCGGCCCTACAACTCTGGCGTCGAGAGGGCTTAGATATGCGGGAGGTAGAGGTAAGACGTTTCCAAACTACAACCTACAACCCGGCCCTACAACTCTGGCGTCGAGAGGGCTAAGAGATGCGGGAGGTAGAGGCAAGACGTTTCCAAACTACAACCTACAACCCGGCCCTACAACTCTGGCGTCGAGAGGGCTTAGATATGCGGGAGGTAGAGGCAAGACGTTTCCAAACTACAACCTACAACCCGGCCCTACAACTCTGGCGTCGAGAGGGCTTAGATATGCGGGAGGTAGAGGCAAGACGTTTCCAAACTACAACCTACAACCCGGCCCTACAACTCTGGCGTCGAGAGGGCTTAGATATGCGGGAGGTAGAGGCAAGACGTTTCCAAACTACAACCTACAACCCGGCCCTACAACTCTGGCGTCGAGAGGGCTAAGAGATGCGGGAGGTAGATCAAAACGTTTCCAAACTACAACCTACAACCCGGCCCTACAACTCTGGCGTCGAGAGGGCTAAGAGATGCGGGAGGTAGAGGTAAGACGTTTCCAAACTACAACCTACAACCCGGCCCTACAACTCTGGCGTCGAGAGGGCTTAGATATGCGGGAGGTAGAGGTAAGACGTTTCCAAACTACAACCTACAACCCGGCCCTACAACTCTGGCGTCGAGAGGGCTAAGAGATGCGGGAGGTAGAGGCAAGACGTTTCCAAACTACAACCTACAACCCGGCCCTACAACTCTGGCGTCGAGAGGGCTTAGATATGCGGGAGGTAGAGGCAAGACGTTTCCAAACTACAACCTACAACCCGGCCCTACAACTCTGGCGTCGAGAGGGCTTAGATATGCGGGAGGTAGAGGCAAGACGTTTCCAAACTACAACCTACAACCCGGCCCTACACCGCTGGCGTCGAGAGGGCTTTAGTCCAGGCAACGAAAAGGTATAGAGGGAATTTTTTGGAACACAACTTTGCAGCTTTGTTTGGACTTGTATATTCTTTAATAAATTATAACAAATTGTAATAATTTCTTGAAAAATAACTTTTTTTGTGAGCTCGCCAACCGCTTTATTTTAGAAAAATTTTATGATTAAGGTGTCAAATTACTGGAAACCTTGTCAATATTTCCTTAATGCTGTTCATTTTCCTTTAGGTGAAAAAAGCGTTGCCCAATTGGGCATCTATGTTATCCACAAATTTACATGTATTTCTTATGGAAGGGATATTTTTTAATATTAATAAAATTAGTGCTTTCCTTGTAAATGGTTGGACCAAAGTAGACATATTATATACTTTTCTTACAGGAAATTTAATTTTCTTTAATTTTTAAATTTGACAGGGAATACTTAAAGTTGATAGTTTTCAAGACATTTAGGAAAAACAAAAAAATTGTACCTTTAGATCCCCCTCCCTCCCCCCGCTCAAGGGCTACGGACGGGGATTTTTGATATGTTCAAGCTTCAAAGTCAAAAATTGTGTTCCATGCAATTTCCTCTGTACCTGTTTTTGAGCATTTGTTGTCTGGACTACTTAGATATGCGGGAGGTAGAGGTAAGACAATACACATAACATACTGCTAACATTTGCTCAAAGTTAGCCCGTATTATCTTTCTGCTTCGAAGATTAAACCCCATGCTTTCCAGGAAGTATTTGGTCAACATATACCACGGACTAATCCATAGTCATGTAATGTATGGCCTATGCTTATGGACACACGCCAGGTAGCAACAAAATCCTGCTCCTTCAGAAGAAGGCTCTACGAGTCATCGTCTCTGCTAGACCATGGGACGGACCATGGGACCATTGCAGGCCTATATTCAGGGAGTTAGGCATCTTGACTGTCCATAGTCAATATGTGATAGATAGCCTACTCTATATACACAAACATCTGGAATCTTTCATCACAAGATCTGATGTCCATCAACACAATACCCGCAGGAGGCAGAACTTGGACCCCCCTTCTGTCGTCTAAGTAAGAGGAAGGATTGCTTCCCGATGCTCGCAATCAAACTTTTTAATGCGCTGCCTTCCAAGGTTAAGGAGTTGGACAGTCGGACGTTTAGATGTAGAGTGGAATCTTGGCTGAGGGAAAATCCACTGTACTCCTTTGATGAATATTTTGAGTCGGATCGGAGCACAATCGTCTGATCCATCGCCATCTAGTTTGTAAATATGTAAATATTAGTTTTAGCTAGTTTTATTATGACACAGTCTATCCAGCAGTGCTGGTCAGCGACGCAGGAAGAGGTATTTGAGGTAAGAGGTATTCAAGGTAAGACGTTTCCAAACTACAACCTACAACCCCGGCCCTACAACTCTGGCGTCGAGAGGGCTTAGATATGCGGGAGGTAGAGGCAAGACCAAACTAATAGGCCCTAAACCCCCGACACGGAGCAAACCTGCGCGGAAAGTAAATCCCCAGTGAATGAGTTAATGAAAATTTCAATTAGTCGTAAAACATCATCATATTATACCAGCATAAAAGTGTTTCCCATATTAATACAATCAAAACGAAGGAATTTTTATTTTATGTTGATAAAAATTGGTGTTTTTATTTCGATTCCATATGAAGTTGATAGTTCAGTTTTGAAAGATGTACTTATTATACAGACAAAATTCAAATTATTAATTCTCCCCAGTGGTAAACGGCGTTTATAAATACGTTGGCATGAAAAAATAAATCTAACAGCACAAAACTCATAGAAATTGTTAAATTTAGTAAACATTTTAATAATAAAGAAACGTTAAAAAATCATTAAAAAGGCAGTAAGATTCTATGAAAACAAATGTTTTTTTTCAGTTATTTCGTAATTAAACGCAAACATTTGGAAAAAAGGATTCTTTCTTCTTTTTTTTCTTTTTTTAAAAAAGAGGGTGGCGGCCTCTTTTTCACCTTGCCTTTGCCCCGCCCACATAGACTATTGATCTGTGCGTGGACGTTATCAAGCATAGACAAGGAGTGAGCCGGTACAGTACAAGGGTGAACAGTACTGCTAAAAGTATGCGACAAGCCCGGGTCTCGATCCTGCGACGCTTTGAGGCCACAATTCCGAAGCCGGGTGCGCTACCAATTGCGCCACCGACTCACTTATTCATTTGACCACTTCAACAAATAATACTAACGTCAGAGATGCAATTAATTTTTTTCTTTTACAAATTTTTTATTGAATTTATATTTGATTAAAGGCTTAAAACATATAATTTAACATTCAAGTAACCCTTAAAAGTTAAAAAAAAAATTAATAAATTAATGTGTCCTTAATAATAGCAAATAATCATAATTATTTTTGATAAATTATCAAAATAATCCCGCACTTTTACAATTATTTGGCCAAATTGCTATATATAAATTTTACTACATGATGTTTTTCTATTTATTTTTTTAAGAGTAAACGAAATTTATTCGTAATCATCATTTTACAAGCATAATGACGATAATACATTTTAATGGACAAGGAATTGAGTTCAAAAACTAGAGTTGAATATAGCTTACCCTGAAAATTCTATATCCTGTCCACACTCTCTAGTCAGGGTCTCAAATTGTTAGTTAATTCTCTTACCTCTTACGTTGTTTCGTCCAAGTTTGTCCCGAATTTAAACCCGAGTTCTACATTACCCTTAAATTTTTAATAGACATGTTAATATAACGACATAAGTAAATTCTTTTTAACGTTGCCAACAGAACCCTCGGGCGCCCGACGCGCGACGCCGAGGCGAGGTCCGAGGTCGCCGAGCCATGGTCGGGCGGAGACTGAGGTGCCGGGGTGCGAGCTCTATTGACTATTGCCGATGGAACTATATCGGCCCGGCCATCAATAAAATCCTATTGGAACCAATATGGCGGCGACGATAAAGCTCCCGATGTATTTATTTTAATTAAATGGACTTTCTTCTCTTTATGACTTGTCTTTATTGGGCCAGACATTTATTTTGTATCGGAGACTGTTCCTCTAAGCCCGGCAATTTTGAGCCGACCCGGTTGCTGAACTTAATGCCGATTGGGCGATAAAAACAACGAATTTACTTAAGTCCGCTGTAAACGTCGTCTTGTAATTATGGGCTGACGTCTTTATTGTGCGCGTCTTTTCCTTTTAAAGTCTATGTTTAAACTGGGACACTGTTTTGTGCAAATATTTATGTCTTTTTTCGAATCTAGTTAGTTAGAAGCTATTGAAAATTATCCTTGTTGATGTAATGTCCCGAGTTAATGACGTGAACGTATGGTAATGATTTTGAAACGCAAAATATCGATACACCATTTCTTTTCATACTCTTGTATGAATAGTATGAATGTTTTGCTTTAGATGCAAAACAGATTTTTAAAATTAAATACAAGACATAAAAAATAAAATAAAAATATTTTTCCGTGAATTTTTAATTGTATTTGCTTCAATTATACAAATAACGACTGTCAAGAATATGAAGTATAGTAGCCTACATTAACACTATCTTAAAGTTAGAAGTTAATGAATTCTTATCTCTTGACCTTTCAAAAATGTGATTTATTAGTCCACATTTGTACCAAACTCTGACAGTGAAAGCTTCTGCTTTCAATAAAATACATTTTAAAACTTCCATAAAACAAATTTACAACAGTTAATGATAAGTTTATGTTTGGAATTGAAAGAAAGCAAAATAATCTTCTGATAACAGCTTTTACCATAATATTGTTCATGAGATAAAATACATTTGTTACTAAGATCAATTAGTACCGTTTAAACATACACAGATGCATTTCTTTTTTAGTGGTAGAATTCAATAGCTTATAGGGTGCACAATTTACACTAACTAACTCATATTATCGATCAACATACTACAGTTTTAGGTATAAAGAACTCTGTTTCTTAAAACCAACGAATAAAAAATGTTTGTTTCATTTTGAGTTTTGGATTTTAAGAATTAAGCCAAAATCTCTTTAAAATTATAATTCTAAGGTATTTTAAGACGATACACTTTTTTTAATTAATAGTAATCCTTCCTGTAGTTCCTGTTTTTTTATCTTTACTAAGTAAAAATATATTTCTTAAAATTTCTAAACTAAGATCATTCAAAAAAAATATTGGGACAATTCAAAAACCTGCACTTAACAAGGTAATGAATTTCATCATTTGCCAATGACTTTTGCATAAGATAAAGAGCTTTTGAAGACCGCATATAAAGTTTTTCAACCCAATATTTCGGCTAACTTTTTCGTCATTACCTTTTTTCTGCGTGGACACCAGGTGAGGATTAGTAAAAGGTCCTAATAGGAACACATCTGGTAGCAAACGACCCAGCTTTATAGCAAATAAACCGGCAAATGGATTCTTTCCTCTTTATGCCGCTTGTTTATTTCCTACCTATTAGTCTGTTTACATATTGCCATGTTGTCACAGTCCTTAACAGCTATACAATTGCTGACTGCAGTGGAAAACGCAAATCTTACACCACGTAGCGTTCAGTGGGAGAACTTTTCGGTGTGGCTTTTTCGTCAGCTTAGCAAAAGCAAAGCAAAAGTAAATCCTTGAGCGTTATTGCTATTTTAAGCTTTGTTGATGCAAAAATAACCTCTAAGATCTTATCGTATTCTTCGAGTGTTCACGTCCCAATGTAAAAAAGGTATCATTTTTTGTGTTTTTACTACATGATAAATTCTTATTAAAATATCGAACTGAACTAAACTATTTCTCAATTTATAATATGATTTTTTTTGCGATCGATAGACTTATGTTTGCTAGAGGAGTTAAATAACAGTAATTATGAATTCCTGTTACAAGTTAATCACAAATTACTGTTTTTCAGGAAGTTTAATTTTTAATTATGCATTTTATCCTGCTGCCATTAAGGAGAGTATTTAATAAAATAGGATGTCTGAATCAAAATCTTTGATTTCAAATCGGCATACCTATATTTTTTTAATGAAGAGAGTTTTGCTTTTAATTTTGGATAGCCAAAAGAGAAGAAGCCAGTCGTCAAAAGCTCCATTCTTAAACACAAATTTGCTCCAAAATTGTTTAAATTTAAACTGTAACTTCGTCATTTTAATTTCGATCAGATTCTTAACCTCGGTCGAAATACCAGATAATTATTTTGACCGGTAACAATAAAATTGTTCGAGTCATATTATAACAAATAAAATGTAAATGATTATGAAATAGACCATGCAGCCGCCTTCTGCAAGTGAAAACAAATTTCTGAAGCTTACCGAACAACTGGATGTTCCGCAAACAAATTTTAAAGTCTTGACAGATCGGTGTTTTCTTTATTTATTTTTTTAGCATTAAAACATAGAGTTTCAATTGACTCTTTCAGTCAGTTTTTGGCACAGATGTCGAAATTAAAATGAGAGTCTTTTTATCTAAGAGTTTTCCTCCATAATTTCTACAAACCCATTGCTAGAGTAATAATTAATGAGTACTATCGCACACACTGACATGAAGAAGCGAATTTCAATTTCAGGGCTTAAATTTCAATATTTAAACTTGTCAAACTTGTTCATTTTAGATAAAAAAAAAACACACAAATTATGGAGTTTAAGCCCCCCTAAGATGGTGAAGGGGCGTTCCAATTTAATCCCACCATTAAATGGATAATCAGATCATAAGAAATAATATAAATATACCTTTTAAGGAAATCGGTGGTATTTATTTTTTCGGAAATCAAAACTTCACTTTATTTTTTGTAGGACAGAACTTCACATTCGATTCCATTGTATTTATTGTCGATTGTTTGGTTATTCTATGAAATATCGACAGTATCTTAGAACATAGTACAAGATGGCGGATGATGAGAAATGTTGTTTAGTTAGTTAATGTTAGTAACGTTTTAATTTAGTTTTGCTAGATTTATTAGCCTATGTTAAATTTAGTTTTGTTAAATGCTATTACATATAGTTTAGGTATATTTTATAGCTAGAGTGAGAGAAGTCAGATAGTGAGAGAATGAAATAATATATTTGACATAATTTCGATTATTGTTTGTAATTGATATTTCTTCATCATTAACTGACGGTTGTCGGAACAGTACATGGATTGAGTTAATCACGATAGGTTGATATAACGGATTACCGAAACCTGAACAGAGTGCACTTGCGTGAAAACGTAACTGATCTTCGGCCATGTTATATTATTATGTGAAGTCCAGTTACTAAACCTGAGCAAATCATATAAACATTAATTAGAGTTGAGTGCACGAAATAGGGTGAGGGCAAGAACTGTTAACTCGTCAAATTGTTTGCTAAACCTCAGCTGAAATTACTAAGTGTAAAGTATTTGTTAAACTGTCAAACTTTATTTACGTTTTTCAGGGCCTTTCAAGTGAAAGTTCGTGTTTACTTTGACATATGGTTATTTTCGCCAGCAGCGCACTCACTCACCCGCCCCACTTGGTGCCCGCGATTGAGAATGAGAGAGAGAATGAGAATGTTTATTTTCCTTTAAGCTTACAAAGCAATGGGCATCGTCAATACAATTAAAGTTACTTAGGAACTATGCTAAAACAACTCGCAGGTACAGTCAAATCAAAATGCATAATTTACATGTCCAAAATTACAAACAGTGCAAAAATATTCATCTAGCAAAAAAATTTTATACAAGAATATTTACAAATGCTATGCTTAGGCACACCATGCAGCAGGTTGAATCTAATTAGAAAAAAATGCATAAAATGGATTGATTTTTAAAATACAGGCAAGTTAAATATCAATTACATATGATTACATGGTTAAATATAATTACAGCATTGATATAACCTGTGAAGGCAGAAGATCAGATACGAAAGTCGTACCGGCGTAATCAATTATTTTGCAATGGCTAAAGCCAGAAAAGGAATTATTTAGCAGTTTTTACCGTATAACTTTCATCAGTATATTATAAAGTCAGGTAAGGTCTAATGAATTTTACCTGTTCTTTTCCTGGAATTATATGATTAAACGTTAATTTGAGATTAATTTTAGCAACATGCAATCAATATTATAGTATATCTTATTTATGTTAAGGTCGATGTAAAATAAACATTCTGTACGCAAATATCACTCTGGTTTACTCTAACTTTCAAACAAATTATTTATCTTAGGATTTACGTTTTAACAACAAAATTGGTCTACAATGCGTACAACAGTTATTTTAAAAATTACAATCAGAGCATGTATAAATAATTATATTTATGAATGTATTATATGTTTCATTGATGCAAATTTTTCACATTTGTAAAATGGGATTGGTATTCGACATAAACGACAGCAAGGACCCCCCCAGATCTTTATTTTGCATAGAAACGAATGTCTCTACCAGGTTTGAAGAGGATTGGACAAAAATTATGACCGCTAGAGTGACATCATATGAATGTAAAGTTTTTAAAGGATGCTGGTTTTGCATCTGGGGGCTCAGAACCGAAAGGTTATCACGGTCCCTTGCCTCCAAGCCTCCGTGCGGGTCATGCCATTAGCTCACCCTTCCATTATAAAATCGCTAATATATCGAACGATTTTCAATAAATTATCTCCAACAGCAAACAATGTATGGCCACGTAGGAGTGGCACATAGACGCATTTCCACGGCAAACGCTGTAAACTTTTTACGGCTCGGCTTTACATAGAATCCGCGCGCCATTTTCAATCTCCGGCCGACACATAACCCTTTAACTCTGAACGTGTTTATAGCACCTCACCTTGCCTGCCTTACCGTCGCCGGGAACGCTGCCTTGCTTGCCCTAACATCTGGGCTAGGAATCAATTTATAAATCTTTAAATCAATCCCCTTGTAGGTATTTGTGGATTTAGGAACGTTTTTTAAAAATTGGTACTTTTATAACCGAAGTAACTTATTTTTATAATTATATTCTGTTCATTAAGTAGAGCCCCCGCATTTTTGCTTAAGCCAGGTATAATATATTAAGTTTACATAGCCTTTGATTAATCTAAACCATTTAATTTACATAAACAACTGTTTTGAGACAACGAACATTTTTTACTTTATGTTAAGAAGTCATTTTCATTTGTAGTTCAGTTCACCTATCCATGGCCATTGATCAATAATTAAAACTATTTACTCTTAATTTGGAGGGTAAGCAATATATTATACTAATTCAGGTAGTGCTTCAAAGTGTAAACAGCTAGTTTAACCATAAAATATTCTTTTTTATTACAATAAGATATTTTCATAATATCAAATTAGATTCATTGAAGTTCCTTATGGGGTAAAATACTTATTACTTTTGACTTATATTTTTCGGAAATATTGGCCTAATCGTATGCCCACTTATTGAGCAAGGGACTGTGTAAGTAAATTGTTTCGTATGAAATGAAATTACATTAGATGGCTTAATGATATTAAATGTAAACATTTTTAATCTTATTGAAATATTAAACCTGTTAAACCTTTTTTCAGGTATAATTTAAAAGTTGTAAAAGTTAACTATCACTCAATAAACTCTAAACTAAAAAAATGTAAAGATCAATAAGCCATTGTAAATATATGTATGCGTAATAAGTTCAAAACAAAATTTCATCTTAAAATTATAAATGTCTTTGTTTAAATTCAAGCCAACTATAAAACAAAATAATCAAAATGCTATGTTTAAGATATGTTATGGAATTTCATATTTATTAAGAAACTCTAATTTCCAATTTTGAACTCCGTTACAACACTATTCAAACTATGTGTGGACCTTAAGCTAAGAAATCTTTAAACTACGATAAAAAAACCCAAGCAGTTTTTAAAACGTTTTAAATTTAGTCATTCAATTTTTAAAATGATAAGAAAAATTATTATATTTTGGATTTAATTACACTTCTAACTGTTGATGCAATAAATAAATGCATCTAAAATAATTGTATTTCCTATAAAAAATCTACCATATTCATTAAAAAGAAGTCTGAAAATATATGACATCGGGAGTTAAATAAATGGAGGGAGGGCAAAAAATATCGACGACAATAATTATACAGTTGAATGTTTTACTAGTTGACAGAACGATGCCCGATGCGCCGCTACTTACCACCTATATAAATTAGAAGAGTGGTTCTCGACCTGTGTGGTCGCCAATTAAAAACCCCTTCCCCTTCCCTTCCCCCAACCGGCTGGACAATTAGAAGGTATTTATTCCACTAAGTGAGCAGACCGGTCGCGACCAAACCCATTGCGATACATTTCATCCAAGATCGAAAAAAAAGAGTTTTACTTAAGAGAACTTGGCCGGTCAGATGAAGTCAATTAGACATTTAGGTTAATTATTGGATTGAACGAACAATGATCCATTATGTATTGGGTTTATAAAAAAAATTCTCGACCAACCGTTTCAACTCTGTTTCAAATGGTGGCAAGAAAAAATTAATATGACTCATTAGGAAAAAATGATTATGTTGTTTTGCTCTAAAATAGATGTTAACATCTCATGATTAAATCTTTTTATATCCGTTTTTGAAGGCTTTCTCAAACATGCATTTCTTTTATTTATTGATATTGGTTTCTCAGAAGGGCTACCTCATATAAGTTCTACAAGGTTCCTTGGTTTCTCTAAGGTTAAGTTCTACAAGTTAGGCCGTTAGGCCTACGGTTTTCACTCACGTCTATTCAAACTATCCAATAAATATCTAGATGAATAAGATAGGCAAACATATTTGCAAATACCAACAAATTATTTAACATAATGGTCCCTTATCCACGAAATCATATCATTTCATATTTCAACTACTCTGAGAAAAAATTACTGAAGGAATACCTTTAAAACTCATGATCTTGCTGGGAATAAAGATACTGCACGACAGATGTCTAACTTTCAGATCTCGGATTGTTCGAGTAGGCTGGATCGTGTTGCGCCGGGGGTCAAAACATGCCAGGGTGGATAAGAGGTCCTAGCTCTCAGTGAGTATGTGTTGCATTGCGCCCATAATCAAGTAAAGAACGTGTCCCTATTTTTGTTCTGTACATTCCAACTCCTCTAGATTTTGCGTAAGTTGATATTTCTAACCTAAGCTAACCAATCCTAACCCAGCCAACCTTACCAAACCTAATGAAACATCACCTAACCAAAACAAACCAAACCGAACCTAACCTTGTTTTAGGTAAGTTGAGAGTACTGTGCCGGAGGAAAAAATAAGCACGGGCGCAATAGAACAATGACCCCAAGAAGCCCCAAACTGACCGAGTGTGTAACACTATCCTAAGGTTAAAGAACGATCCCTGCCCGAGGGTTCAATGCAAATACTCCCCTCCCGAAATGGTGGGTGACCGTAAAAGCATTCAGGATACCCAAGACCACGAAAAGAGAAAGCGCCCTGCAACCAGTTGTCTTACTGAAGGCCCCTTCAGTAAGATGCCCACTGAAGGGGTAAACCGAACATTTGTCCTGGACACCCAACCAAAAATTACCAGAATTCTTCACTCTTCAAATGAAAATTAGGAAGGAAAAATGTCGACGCCGCGGTTGCCAGCAATGGAATTTTCTACAAATATGTTACGGTTTGTTTAAACCAGTTCGATTTATCAATCCTTTGGAATCACCGATTCTCCAGGTAATCCAGAAGGGATTCGGAGTATGAAGATGTTTCCGGAAACTCTCTGGTTATTTTTCCATCTGCGTTTCGCCCGGTTTTATGGGCGTCTTCCTAATGCATGTTCGGAAGCAACAGAATTGTGTCCTTGCTTTCCCGACACAGTTTAGGCCTGCTATTCCTGGCTTACTGTTTTCCTGGCTGCAATTCTGGAATAATTTGAATTATGTACTTGTTATCCTGAAGGCTAATTTATGTACATACTCGACTGCCATAGACTAGTGCATTTTGAAAGTTTTAATATCCTGTTAGGATTATTACTCGATAATCCTAACAGGTCTGAAGGATAGACTTATGTAGTGCCTTTATTTTCTGCTTTAAAATGCAAAAAAAGAAACATTAAACAGTAAGAAGTGGCTGCTCTCTCCTAAAAATCAGTGGTTCCTATCTTTCAAATGTTCAGTGTTTACCATTTTACTAATAATAAATAATATTCTACTACCTAATCAAGTGACACATAAAAAGAAAGAAGTAAAAAAGTATAGAAGCATGTAAAAAAGAGTAATGGGTCTAATTGTGATAAGCGTGGGTAATCATAGTACTAAAATCAATAATCAAATTTAAAAGTTTAACTGAGAAAAAAACACCAGACCCTATTCCCACAATAATAATTTATGTCACCAGTAATTAAAATACCATATTAAAAATCAACAAACTAATTATTTACCACACCATGGACACACTGTATCACAACAAAACCAACCTAAAAATCTTGGTAAAAATCTTTAACATCAACTGAAAATTACCACAATTTGTCACACTTGAAATTAAAATTAAGTTGGAAAAAATGTCAGCACCGTGGTTGCCGATGATGAAATTTTCTAACAGTACGTTACAGCCTGTTTGATCCGGTTAGATTTATAAATCCTTTAGAATCACCGATGCCCCAGAGGATTCAAAAGGGCTTTTGAGTATTCAGTGTTTCCGAAAACTCTCTCTTTATTTCTTCATCTGGTATTTTTTACCTGGTTTAAGGGTGTCTAGACTTCCTTACGTCAGTTCAGCCTGAATGCTAGGTATTAGGGGACTGTCTTTACTACCGGAAGAAACATTTCTCAGTGTTTGTGATCAAATAATAAATATATAATTTACCACATATACTTTTTTGTAAATCTAATTATTTTTTTCCAGGAATTTTACATTAGAAACAGTCTCAAATTAGTAGAATAAACAAATATGACTGTATATGAGTTATTTTGTTTATGTCATTTTTACCAGCAATCGATGAAATCATAATTAGTACAGATGTCAAATTTATGTAATAAAATACATAATTAAATATGATTATGCCTCAATAAAGTGACCCAAACATTAACTTACAAATGCTATATGCAACTTTGGCTTTTAAATAAAGTATATAAAAAACTATCAACTTTCAAAAATTGTGGATAGTATATTCCCTTTCACTATATTACACTACTTGAAAATTTAACTTAACAAACCGCATTGCACAAGACTGTCCTACCACTGGAAGAAATTGTGAAGGTAACGATTTTTCTTCTTTTCTAAATTCGGAGTGGAACGCTATCGGCTGGGCCGGGCTAGGGTCGGGTTTTGAGAGTAGAAGCTTGACAGGGTATAAACCCCATTGAAATACAGCAACCCAAGACTTATCAGATAAAACGCTCTGCAGCAGAACGGGGGTTATTTCCATTTCTCTCACGGATTTCTAAAGAACAAAAATCTGCGGCACAAATCATTCCCTTTTCTTTTATACTATACTGTAGTTTCATTAGTTCATAGCAGTCTTAATTTGACCAATATCTGATCTTTACAAGGCATTATTTTAGATTCAATAATAAAAAAAATTACAACCATCCCTAAAACAAATGTACGATGCAATGATAATGTGTACATCAATTTATCTATACATATAAATATTCAAATAATAGCAATATCCTTAGATTACCTCATCACAACTACTCGTCATAAAACATTGTACAATACCTAACCCTATCACCTGTTGGAGGATAAACCGTTGAATTTATTAAAAGAATGAATATAAAAATGTTGAAAAGAGTAGTTTCCTTTTGCTTTTAACGTTAATGAAACTCCAAAGTTTTAATGCCATCGAGCGTAAATCTTCTCTAATCTTAAACCAAGCTTCTCGAGTGGAAATCGCAATGCGAGCTTTATACCTTCAGATTAAGAAATAAATATTATTTCATATCCAACCAGATTTGTCCAACAAAAATGTAATCTCATTTTGTGGAAAGCTCCGAGGCGGTGTAATCTCGGCCTTTCATTTCTCTCGGTTTACGCACGATGTACGAACAAAGCATTTTTCCGTCGGCCATAAAATCCTTCCTTCGTCCCAGCTTGAACCTTTTTCCTTCCGTCATTTCTGGTAACCCCAGATGATAAGGCGCCAGTACAATGTATTTTATTAACCATTATTCCCGCAAAAGCCTTAGGTATGCGGATAAGACTCCCATTCATTGATGGGCATAAAGTCCGTGCATAATGCTTTGTGGTCGGTCGCATACTTTCTAACCTGAGCAAACAAACCGTTGTTGGCCCCCGCTTTAATTGAGTATAAACACTTTACATTTTTCATTCGCTATGAGAAATCATTTACCGTAATATTTGTACTAGGGGCTCCTCATAAGTGGTTGGTAATTTTAAATATGCACTTTCAAAACTTTAGAGGGCCTATGTAACAGAAATAATATTTTCAAACCATTTATTCGCTATACAGTATTTAAAATAAACTCCCGAAAATCCAATAACAAACCGAAACAAAACCCAGAAGGCTAAGACTATAAAATCCAGGAAAATCCTTTTTGAAATGGCAGATCCATCAATACCTGGAGTCCAATTTCCCGCATTCTCTCCATCAGCAGTTATGATTCCCATTTAGGTCGGGTTGTAAAAATATAAACTGCATCGCATCAAAACACGAGGCTGGCCGCCCTCCCGGCTTCGCTGCCCGTTACAGCTTTTCGCAAACAAACAATTTTATCGCCAGTTACTTTATTGTCGGGCCTTTTATTGGTTCGAATTGCGCCCATCATAAAGAGCCGACTGTTTTGTGTCCTACTGCAACAAGCCTCGATAATTAGTTACAATTTGTGTTATTTCGAGGGCGGGGAGGGTTTTTGTGTACTAAACGTTTGATTCCTTCGCCTTAAATGTCGAGGATTTAGTTTATTGCATCGCCGAGATGCCTGTTTGTCTCCTCAGGCAATAATGTGTTTTACGGTTTTGACAGTGTGTAATACGTATAAACATAGGTATTCGTTTCATCAGTTATTGTGAGTCACAAATATCCCTTCCAAGATTAGTTCGGAACAGCAAATCTATTGATGATTAAAGATAATACAGATTTACAGTCGCAATATTAAGTAAGCAGGAACAATAAACTATACAGGGTGTCCCGTAACTATCTGGACAAACATATATAGCGTTATTCCCCGGGTCAAGACAAACACATTTTACTATAGGAACATGGGTCTCTGGTGCCCAGTTTTCCGTCTGTCTGTATGTGTGTTTTACAAAAAAAAAAACATAACTCCTAAACGGTATGACATACAGCGTTGAAATTTTGCGCAAATGTTAATCCTATTCAGGCCTATTTTATTTAAAAATTATACAAAAGTATCATCAATAGTTTTTAAATGGAGGCTATTTAAAATATTTGCTGCATAATTCCATGAAAACTGGTAACTTGATAAAAAGTTCGCAAAACACATAAACGTTAAACTCCATTTACATAAACATAAACACATAAACGTTAAACACATAAACTCCATTCTATGTAGTTGTCAATGATGTCTTGTTTGTTAATACTGGTTAAAAAATTAAAGAGAAATAAGTTCTTTTTCCAATGCATGACCTCTTTTCCATTTAAACAAGGCAATTCTTTATCCAAACTTAACAAATAAGGTATCATTGAGAACTACATAAAATAAAGCAAAATTTATGTATTTTGAATTTTTTTTTAATTGTTTTCGTGGAATTTGGCATCAAATATTTTAAATGGCCGCCATTTAGAAATTTTTGATGATATTTTTGTATAATTTTTAGCTAAAATAGGTTTCAATAATATTAACATTTGTGCAAAATTCCAACGCTGTATCTCAATTCGTTTAGGAGTTACGGGTTTTTGTAAAAAAAAACATACAGACAGACAGACGGAAAACTAGGCATCAAAGACCCATGTTCTTATGATAAAATGTGTTTGTCTTGACCCGAGGAATTACGCTATATATGTTTATCCAGATAGTTACGGGACACCCTGTATATTGATTGTATTCTAAGTTTTATTTATTTATTTATTTATTTATTTCAAAATGCTACATAACAGGTCATGCCCAATTATAATGCAGCACTATTTACAATCATTTACAATCATAATCATAAACAATAAATCAGTGGAGGATTCAGTCCATTCAGAAGTTCAAAATCTTGATAAGATGCACATGCAAAAATATCTCACAGCAGCCTAATATATGTACATATACTTAATTAGTTACGATAAATAAAATAAATAATACTGGAGGAAAAAATGTATAACTGGAAAATGCAACTTCAAATACCTATCATATTAACAAGAAATAAATAAATCATAACATATCAACAAGTAATAAATAAGTCATAACATAACAATAACATTTAATAACAATGGTTCTTCTATAACAATAACAGTTCATGCAAACAGTGGTAACTAGGAGATTATATTCAATTTTGCAATAAATTAGTTAAAACGCGACGAAAGGACTTTAAGGAGCTATTAAAAATGTCAATGTCATTTACAGAATATGTATTAAAGTTCATAGTAGTGTCATTTGAAGTAGTCTACCACCAAACGTAAAATGTTTCAGGCAGAGGCTCATAAATCCTGCTGTCTTCACCAAAGGAAATGAGTTCAAGAAATGGCCGGAGGATTTTCAACAGAAGGATCTTGGCTAATCCCGGAAGCAGAAATATAGACGGAGAACCACATGTTGGGCCTTAACAGGAACACCCGGGGCTTCCTTAAGGAATTTAGGTAAAACTTGCCATTTTATACTTTTAATGCTTGTGTAAGATAAAGGATTAGCCTCTTTAAAAAAAACGTACTATAATGACATGTGACTGTGTATGTTTATAACGTGTTTCTAAATCAGTAAACAAATCAAAGTTGCAATTAACTGTTACTACAACTAATTTGAGATGTGTATACGATTTGGAATTAACAAATTTCTTTGAATATCTTGAAGACTATCTCAAAAAGCCAATAGAGAAAGTCAGTAATTAAGTCCATCTATGCAAAAGATCCAATAGTTGAGAACTGCTACTGAAACATTCAAATCAATATCAGTCACCGATGAAAACTTAAAAAAACAAATTTTCACTGGACGGGTTTGTGAATTGGACGTATTTCCTGTTATATAAATTGTTCCTTTCTAATCTCTTCAATGTGTACGACCGCTCAAGGGGATGAAGAAATCGAAAATGTTTCCGGATTCGATTCTGTTTCTGAGAACAGTTTAAACATATGCACATAGATCCCTAAGCCTAAAATCATTAGAAAAAATTGTTTTCAAATATTAAAAGACTTTTGATTCAGGGATGTATTTTTGGAACTTATTCATGTTCAGCTACGATCCTAAATAGAGTCCAAGGTCCATACTTTTAATACTTGATTCATAAATTACTTGTAGATTCAAATTATACATTGTGGAAAAACAGGACTCGGAGAAAAAATACCCGAAGGAACAAACGACATTTATCTTACCATCCGCAGGTGAACTATGATAAACAACCAGATCACGATCTCTGGCAATGTCTGGGACTCGAAATTCCACCGGGGCCTTGAGCCAACAAACTACCCGTAAAATATGTGACAGTGGCTAGATTCTGAGGATGGAAATATTACATGCGAGGGCGGTAAATCTGGATCCCGGGGGTGACAGACGAACTTACGGCGTCCGCGATGAAGACAACAGCCCTATCGTAAACCAGCTGGTGGGGGGGGCATAAACATGTCATCATCCCTCCCCCCCCCCCACCAACCACGGCTTAATTATGTTCTTAATGAGGTTACCGGAGGATGGCTGGAAGGATCCGTCTGTTGGCCATCTTACCCTGCTCCAGTGTCGGTATAATAGTAAGCGAATGGTCGAGTTGGGATAGCTTGTAGGTTGAAGCAGACAATTAGACTTTAACGTTTAAGAAATTTAATCGGTGAGATTGTATAAACAAATGATTTGAGAGGCGAAGATCCATTGGGGGAGACGTTTAAAATATTTTCTAGCTTGTTAACCGCGACCTTCTTTAGCCACATGCGGTTTTAAGTTTACGGTAGAGATATTAAATGTAATACATGGGTTTAAATATTTACTGAAAAATCTGTCACCGTTTCTTGTATTATAAAGTACGATAGTTAAATTAAGGTAACTGAGCGGTAGAGCGACTGGTTTGATTTGCCGCTTTAACAACAACCTATAATACAAATACTATTTTAATCACCGGTCTATATAAAATTCTAGGTAACCTTTTAACTTTAATTTGATCTAAAGACTTCATGACTATTAGCTCCTCTGAGTTATAATAAAGTGCAAAAAAACTCAGCTTCCTTAACGATCCAGAGTAATTTATCCTTAGTATAAACAGCTGTTTTGCCCCTTGTTCTGTAGGCATCATTAACACCATGTAAAAACCACTGCAAAAATTCAAACTATTGTTGACCAGTTTAGTTTAGTTGACCGCGGTCGGATGTAAAAATTGAAATAAGGTTGAGTTCATTAGTTCGTATATACATTACAAAGGGAACATCCGTTAAACCCACTTTAATCATTGTTTTAGTTAAAGAAAGGATCGTGAATGAATTATAAGGTCCACGTTCAGGTACTACGTATCATTAAAGGTTTTATAACGTGGCGCTCTTCAATTCAGTATTGAGACCGCATTACACACAGAGCTGCTCAGTGCACCCCTGTGCCTGTGCACCGTCACTCCCCCGTGTTTAGGCTGGCCCGTTATAGGTCTGCGTCTGTCACAGCCGCCTCTCAAATATTTACTAGCCCGGGAAAATAGAGTTCGATGGGCGGATGCTCGAGTCAATATGGGGGTAAATATAGCCGATGGGGAAGGCGCGACCGGCACCTGGAGCTCTTTTTAACTCGCAAAAGTCAAAACAAAAATAAAAAAGTACAGCCGCTGGAAGACCGCACGAGACTGTAGATCACAGACTGGGTGTTTCAAACCTGATCGATATGTCGATTTAATTTGACTGTTTAATAATGGATTTTATATTGTAATTTTTATCGTTCTCGGGTAAAATAAATTCCGTCACACGATAAAATTGATCATATCCCAACTGCTATAGTCTAGAAATTTTCAACAGTAACTCTTAGATAACTTTTTAATATATGCTACATCTATGATCATAAAATCAGGTTAAAGCATAACGTAGATAAAACATATTCATATTTCGTAGTACTAGTGCTTTCTGTTTATAAGGTCATTAGATTTTAGACTTGAGTTGATGCACTGAATAATTAAATCATGGTATATTAGCATGGGGTAATGTAGCACTGTTATATGTTTCAATTATTGCTTTGTTAAACCGCCAGTTTGTTCCAACTTGTTAGTTGTAGCGCGCCGGACTTCGGGCCCTTGGTGTCGATGTCGGCGCTGGATCCGCAAGTATCTTTTAAGAGTACTGTACTGTATCGGCTCACTTCTTACTTTCCTTGACAACACCTACGCTTAGATAAATAGTCTATGTGACGGGGCAAATGCAAGGTTAAAAAGAGGCCGCCGGCTTCTTAAAAACAACAACTAAAGTAATTTTATAGGTTCTAGAGTAATAGTTTGCATTTAAGTAGATTAGTTGTATCAATTATTTTTTATCAGCAACCTTGCCTGTACTTTTATATACATATGGAGTAGTTATCGGTTGGGATGTAAAATAAAATAAATAAATAAGATTTAATTAGGCCCATTTGCACCATTCTAGTTTGATTTTTGCTTAATCTAAAGTTTACACTTTTTTTCTTAAAGTTAAGATAAAAGTGAGCTATGCAAACATAATTTCAAAACAAAATTCTACAAGTACTTTGAACCCAGCAGCTAATTTCATGGTTTGATTAACTTATATAATATAAAAACTGGTTTAAACTAGTATTGTGCAAATAGGGGTTTCTTGTTCATTATTCACCTCCTGAATTGATGCAATCTATCGAAATAAGGCTATGTACCTTCAAACTGCCGTCAATTCGTAGTAATCAATTAATGATTTACTCGAGTTTCGGCATACGAGATGCCATTTTCAAAATCTACATATAAGTACAGGATTTACTTAACAAAGGGTTAAAACATAACGTTCAACTAAATAATTGGAACAGAAACGTTATTAATGAGATTTTTAATGCAGAAAGTGCAATCAATGTTGTCAGAGATGATAATACAAAGGTTGTTGTCCGACATGTGATCAACAAAAAACTTAATAAAATTTTAAATGACACTAGCAGAAAAATCAAAAGCAATCAAATAAAACCAGTAATAGAAAGCATAAAGAAGAAATTGATTGACAGTAAATGTATGATAACTAAAGCTGACAAAGGACAGTCAATAGTTATAATAACACAAAATGATTATAACAATAAGGTATTAGAGTTTATCAACAGTAATGATATAACAGAGTTAGACCGTGACCCAACTGACGAGTACCAGACTAGGTTAAAGTCCAGACTGAATAAGGTAAAACACTTATTTACTGATAACGACCTGAAGTATCTCAAAATGATGAGTCCTAGTGCCCCTCTACTTAGAGGCCTACCTAAGCTTCACAAAAATGAAATGCCAATTAGACCTTTAGTGAATTTTACATCAGCTCCATCCTATAAGCTAGCAAAGAAAATGTACAAAGTTCTGAGATCAAACATTAAATTTGAAAGTAACTACAGTATTAAAAATAGCCTAGAAATAGTTGAATTGATGAGAGATAAAACCATAGAACCACGCCATACCACTAGGTTAATATATTGCTTGCTTCTTTAGACATTCAAAATCTGTTTACAAACATTCCAATAGATTACACAATAAAGATCGTCAAAGAAAATTTAACTGAAAATTCCCAACTTTCCACTGAGGCAATAAATGAGCTCACCGACCTATTAAGTATTGTGCTTAAACAAAACTATTTTAGTTTTAATGACAAGTATTATACACAGAGTGACGGCCTGGCCATGGGGTCTCCATTATCCAGCATTTTGTCTGAGATTTATTTAAATAAAATTGAAAGAGAACACATATTTTATGACAGAAACAAACATAGAGATAAACTCATATTTTATAGACGCTATGTTGACGATACTTTTGTTATTTTTAATGGGAATGTCAGACAAATTGAGTTATTCTGCAATTATCTTAACAGTATCCACCCTAAATTGAAATTCCCATTAGAGATTGAGCAAGAACATAGACTTAATTTTTTGTTCGTAACTTTCAAGAAACAGAACAATAGCCTGGCCCTATCAGTTTATAGCAGTGTTTCCCAACCTTTTGGTGCTCTCGTACCACTTACTACGTTTACAGTATTTTGGCGTACCATCGCAAGGGCCCCCCTCCTTCCACCACTGAGGGAACCCCTCCAACAATGTTTATAGGACGGTTTTTTCCAGCTAGATTTATTTTATTTTCCTTGTCAATGTACATTTTTGATAGTTTTTTAATTATATGAACATTATGACATATTACTTGTTCATCTCAGCTCTGCTCTGCTTAATTTTATAGTCCATTCGGCAAAAAAAGTATGAATTTGAATATGAATTTCGTTAATGTGTAAACGCCTAGGTACACGGGGAAAAATAATCGCTGTTTTATTTGGAACTTTATAAATTGTTTATACTGTGTTGAAAAATTAACATAAACAAACATTCAAAGTCAATGTATACTGTATTTTCACCAATAATCTTATATTTGAACATATTACACAAATTTTTACAAACAGATCGACATAACTAGACTGTGCGTTGAAAATAGAAAAAACGTTTGGTTAGTAAATTGTACAACTAACAATTATAGTAATACGACCGAATCAACACTGAAAAACTGGTAGTAAATTTTAATGGAAAGAACATTTTACTGCAAAAATGTTCTGTTAAAGGAATTATTCTTAAAATGAAAGAATAACAATATTTCCTGAAATATGGTACGATATTGACATGTTATGATCAAAACAGATACTGAAAAAGTTAAGGCATTCAGTGCGATTTTACTGATCGACGGGACAGCGTTCGTAAACCTAGTATTTTATTTTTTACTACTTCTTCAATCTCTTGCGTACCACCTGAAAAGCCTTCGCGTACCACCAGTGGTACGCGTACCACCGCTTGAGAAACACTGGTTTATAGAAAACCTACTACCACAGATCACACCATCCATGCAACATCATATCACCCTATGTCCTACAAAATGGCCGCATACAATATTTTTGTCAATAGATTGTTAACTATCCACTTTCCGAAGAAGAGTATTTGAAAGAACTACAATTAATAAAATACATAGCTGTACACAACGGTTACACTTGCAAAATGGTCGATAACATAGTTTCTAAAATGAAAAACATAAATAAAAACAAAGCTATGAACAATAACAATAGTACGTCAAAAAGAACTTTTGTGTCAGTAGAGTATGGTGAAAAATTACAGTATATTTTAAAAAACGAGTTAAGCAAAGAAAATGTCACATTAGCATGTAAAACTTCTAATAAATTAGAGAGGATTTTTAACATTAAGAAGAAGACGAATGGAGACAAATTTAACGGCACCGGAATACATAAATTGAATTGTTCTGACTGTGATAAAATCTACATTGGGCAAACGGGTCGAACTTTTAAAACCCGTTTCAAGGAGCACTTGCCGAAGACAAAAACAAACCCCCAAAAATCACAGTTCACCGATCACCTAGTTTCATCCAACCATAACATAAATAGTATAGAAAGTAATATGAATATTTTGCATAAATGCAAAAAGGGCCCCATGATGAACACTCTCGAGACATACGAAATTTATAAGTCCATTAAAAACACCCCTGATAAAGTCCTCAATGAAAAGTTAAAATTTAATACGAATATACTGTTTGATCGTATTCAAGAACTGTCACAGCCTTCGAAACGACAACAGCTGACTAGGACAAACAATGACGCCCAAGGTTAGTGACTCATCACCAGTTCGCCTCAGTCTGGAGCTCGTATTTGTGCCGGCCGGTACCATGTTAAGTGTGATAAGTGTTAATATATGTCAGTGTCAGTGTTCTTTTTAATTAAATGTACGTTTACCAAATTTTAAATAATGACGACTGAAGAGTTTATTCTTGTATGTAGATTTTGAAAATGGCATCTCGTATGCCGAAACTCGAGTAAATCTTTAATTGATTACTACGAATTGACGACAGTTTGAAGGTACGTAGCCTTATTTCGATAAATAGGGGTTTCAGTCAAAAAGGTGCTTCAAGGCCTTCTTATAGAGAATACCTCCTGGTGATAAAAACTTCCTTATGGGAAAACCTCTCCTGCTAGTACAAGCCTCCTTTTTAAATTCAGTTTCTGAAGAAATATTTCTTTTTGAATCTAATTGAAATATTGCTGCTTTTGCTCATAAAATTCAGAGCTCATCAAAACATTTATCTAAATTTAAAAAAAAATATTTATTTTATTTTCAAAATATGTAATATATTCAATCTACTAATATTGATATGGTTAAAAAATAAAGAACCAAACGACTGCAAACTTTATCATTTTACCTGGTACAATTTTATAATTCATAAATAGGTTTATACAATAAAAAATCAAAAAAATGCTTAAGTAGTGCTACAACAGCGTAGTTTTAAAATTCATAATAGCGAAGGATTGTAATTATTATTTAAGTTGTTGGACTTTTCCTATCGCTCCTAGTGTTTAAACTACACTACGTTTCGAGAGGTATTGAAACTCCTCTCGTTTTCAAGTGACCCTACTTAAAGTTACATTAACCTACTTATGTTTATTTAACCTACTTTTTGGGTTTCTTTGTTTTTTTGACATACAATTTACATTCATCCAACATTCAACAGAAATCTCACTCACACAAAATTTCATACAAAACACATTAAACATACTTAATACAGAAAGAAAATTAAAACTTTAAATTAAACTATAACTACGTAGTTTAATCCTACATAATACACACCCCGTTTTTTATAACAATAATTACAATTTAATATTTCCTCGTTTAAAGCTCCTTGATGTCATTACCACTATTGGCTAGACCGGCAATTTGTAGTGCGATTGGCACTCCAGAAGCCAGAACCAATTGCCAAAACAAAACTAAAATTGAACTAATATTTTAGTTGTTTTAATGATTTTTTTTTAGTTCCCACTTATGGCAAATATATAATAGTAAGTAATGGGTTGTAATCATTATTACGTAGTAAAACAAAGTATTTCGTTGCTAGAATAAAAAAAATTAAATCACAAAATTCTAAATAATTAAAAAAAAAGAGCAATGAGGTTTATTTCAAATTTAAAGCACGTGCCGTTGGCCAAAACCTGGTGATTGTATATCTATTGTAATACGCACCAATCTAAGTCTCTCTTTTTACTCTGAGAGAGAGGAAAATGCAGATTGGAACAATGCCAAATCGAAGAGGCTGGGAACGAGCGGTTGGAAACTCGAGACGTGATGCATATTCACAACGTTTCCGCTCACTCCGCCGCGCGGGAGCCAGGAAGACATTTGATATTTTATTTTGAAAATGGAGGGAGGCAAGGGTCATTGAGCACCAAGAGCCATTTTTTACTCTTCTCGACACAAGCGTGGAATAATTGCTGGCGGTTACACTTGAAGAGATAAACGAGGTGCTGTAGTAATTTATGCTGAGAATACAAGTAAAAAGTTACTGTGCTAAAAGTAATAAACCCAAACTTCTTTTGAGAAATATTGTGCGGCTACATAGCGGCTTCAAAAAACAAAGGTGGAAGAAGTGAGGGATACACGTTCAGAAGTTTTTTAATTTTTCATCAATCTTAAAGTGAATTTTCTTCGTGTGAATTTAACAACCTAGATCAAACGTTTCAACTTCTTACCAATATACTAGTAACATTTAAAAAATCAGGTTCTGGGAATATTTCCTTAACCAATGAAAGACGTTTTTAGTTTATCGCATGACCATTTTGGTGTTGACTTGATCATTTAGTCAAGTAGACGCTCCCAAAAGCTGGTCTTTAATTTCACTAATATAAATATAGCTAGGGGTGATGTTTTACATACACAAAATATTTAAAAAAATGGAACTGATAAAATAAAAAAATGAAATCAACCAATAAGCGTTAAAAAAATCTATATACTCTTATGAGGCAAAAGGAACATTTATCTCTAGTATTTACTTTGCAGCATAAAAATATGCAAAATCGGACCCGCTGAGTAGGAACGAAAGTAAAAGCTATATTTTGTGTCAAGCTTCACAATGCGTTCTACCACTTCCAAAAGAAAAACTCTTAACTCTAAGGCAATTTTATTTTAATGCACGGTTGGACCCCTATACACATCGGTAATTGGTCTGCATTCGAAGGGGTAATGAAAAGTGACTCTCATATTTGTGACCATACAAAGATGTAAATCATAAACACTAAGTAATTGAAAACATATTTCACTGCTCGACCACTCCGCTTGTAATACTTAGGCTTTGGGAGGATGAGAGTAAAAATATTTTTTCTAACTTTATAAGCCATATTCAATAAAAACACATTTGTAGTTTGATGACAACTTTATGACTAATTTGTACAGATTAAAACATGTTAATTTAAAAAAACCATATACATATCGTATTTAATTTAAATTTTTTTAAATCAGTATCCCGATTATTTGTAAAATGTATTATTATAAAAAAATAACTAGCATATAGACGGTTTAGAATAATTTTCAATACATTTAACAGTTACTTAAATCTTGAGCTCGACAGTATGGTTTCAAATAAGGCCTAACGATTTGACATATAATATATCCTCTTCAAATTTTCCATAACTCTTAACTATAATACAAGGCCAAATATAAGGTAAATTAAATATTTTATTTTTATTTTTATGAATATTACACCACACCATGCCTATCAGTAGAATTATATATGTCGCCACACAAATGTTTTACAAACGATCGACCTAGTAAGATAAAAATACATTGACTAAATGATCAAGTCTACAAATGTTAACGTTATTAATTCCTTTTCATTCGTAGGTAAATAGAATATTATTTCGTATTTTTCAAATCCT
The DNA here is from genome assembly GCA_035578135.1 of Flexamia atlantica. Lineage (NCBI taxonomy): Eukaryota > Metazoa > Arthropoda > Insecta > Hemiptera > Cicadellidae > Flexamia > Flexamia atlantica. Next base: position 35,601,959 of record JAQJVK010000010.1, read on the forward strand.
CAAGAGTTGAGACATCGAAGTTCACCCTTCAGTAGTATCAAGTTTTATTGATCGGTTTCCAGTTTCCCAAGCCCCAACGCTTCTTCCGGCTCATTAGCTTTGCTTGTTAACATTTCAAGTGCCCCTGAGGGTGACCTTTTGTTTTTCACACCCCCCCGGGAGGATGGTCGCTGACTTTTCCACCCTCGCTAAGTTCAGAGAAAGAACACTTGTCGCTGAATTACGACATTTTCTTTTAGAAGTCTTAATTGTATTCACTATTTTTATTAGTTCGTACTATCAGACTTAAGGAATGTTTTATGTTTAATAGTTTTAAAGAAATTAGTCTGTAACTAAATATAAAATATGTATACTGCTTATAAAAGCTAAGTCTTAGAGTATGGAAACTACTTGAGGTACATAAGAGAACGAAAGGTTCTGATATTGAGAAAAAATGATAATGCTAATTCGTCTTTTTAAGTCGCAAACACTGTTGTTACTATATATGGATTGTTTGAATCAGCTTTATGAATGCGATAGAATTATTACTTCATTTAAATTACTACAAGTAGTTACTGAATGAGACAGATCTGTTTACATTTTGCAGACATTCAAAATTGACAGTTCCATAAAATACGTTTACTACCAATAATGTTCACATTAAACAGTTGCAGTACTAAAACATGTCGGTAAATCTTCCTTGACAAGACATCAGCTGTTTCAAACAGGTCACTTAATGAAAAGCAATAAATATAAATTTTGTCATTAAATTGAACTATGTGTAGACTCATTCACCCTATATGAGAATGAGAGAAGATTATATTTTAATAGCTATCCTTAGTTAAAATATAGTTCAGTTTATTCCTATATACTTGAATGTATTTTGTTAACAATAGTCTTAGTACAGTATAATATACAAATATAAGTAATTAATTCTGTGGTTTCATAATTATATTCTAAGGCAATATTTTTTTTTTATTTTCTTTTTACAACCAGGATTAATTTGCTCAGTCGCCTTTCGTCCTCTCACTGAAAAAGATAATATTAATTCTCAGCCGTCCAGTGAACATAGTTTTTTATTTGAAGTATAAGAAGAATAATGCATTCTTTGTTTGAAATTACTTGTTGGTTTTGGTGATTTTATATTTTGATTTGATTTTTGCGGACATTTTCCGTCACTGATTAGTAAAAATCAGTGATTCGTGTTTTTTACTAATCAATGATGGCATGTCCGCAAAAATCAATATATAAGAAATAACGTATTTCTTGAATCTCAAAATTATGCCATAAGATCAAGGCATTAACAGATATTTATCCTCACTCATTAGCGTACGTTTACTAGTTCTTAGCATTAATTTAAAACTCTGACATAATAGTATATTTCATTACTAGGAACTAAAGTAACGCTTTTCGTACGACGTCAAGATTTTCGACAGAGGCTAATGAGCCAAGGTAAAAAAATGCTGAGTAACGAAAAACAACTTTAGTCCCGTGTGATGTGCTATACTTTTTATTTTTTAATTTATTCCGCTACCTACTTAAAAAAAACAACATTTCACAGCTTGTTTACCTTTAAACGTGGCTTTCGTGTTGTTATCGCTATTTAAAACAATCAGCTGATTACCTGTTTCATTTGTGTTCTCGTTAGACTGACAGTAACCAAAAATTATTGATGTATCAAACATATAGAACTATCGATTGATGAAATGAGCGAGTTTTGCAATATTGATCTCCATCTTGACCAATCAGAGCGAACATACTACTGACACCTCGAATGAGGCTATATTTTTACCCAATAAGCATTGACGTCCGGCCTTGACGTTACATGCTTTGGCTCAACAGACCTTATGGAAGTAAGGTAACCTCAGAGACCACATAGTAAAAATAGACGGAGCACGGCTATCTTACTTGCATTACAGAAAATGAAGCCTGGCCGCCATATTGTCTAGGTATAGAAATATAAAACGGCGCCTAAACCGCGTAATCTGACAGTGCTCATGTTTCAAATAACTCGTAGTTTATACCATTTAGCATTGAGGCGTAAGGTTGAAATTTTGCATGAGAAGAGTCCTTTATTTTTGGACGGTAATAGTATCAATCATATTTCCAAAATATTTTTTTTCTATTTAAAAAATTATATAAAGCCACAAGATTTTATTCAATTTAAAAAATGACAAAGTCGGCTGCTACTTTTTTATTTTTTGGTCATGTAAAATAAAAAACCGTGGAAATTGTTGCTAAAGAGTTTAATTTTTCAAATCATATTCTTTTAAAAAAATAGCTGACGTAGTTTGGTCGATAACTTAGTTACTGCGGGAGAATTTATCCTTGCGGCGCCTGCATAAAAACAAATTCAATTATAAACTGTTGTTTATAAAAATATTGGTCGCCTAAGAAAATACAAATGTGGTATCAAATTAAAGGTCTGAAATTCACAATGACTATGGTACCGATTATAAATGGTTTAGAAGCAGTTTACACATCATAGGAACGTTACAGGTGCATCCCGTGGCGGCAGCTGCTTTAAAAAAATGTCATGACAAGCCTCTAGGTTATCAGTGTTTACGATGTGTAAACTACCTGTAAGCTTTTTATATTTAATATTGTAGTGATTCTGAGATTCAGACCTTTAATTTGATACCATATTTGTAATTTTTTACGTACTTTATTTTTTCCATGCACAGGGACTAGAAGCAAATTTAGGCTTTAAGTCGCGGTTTCTTGTGCTCCGTCTATTGTAGCCTACTTTGTGGTGCTAGGTAACCTTATATTGTCGTTCTCTTCTCTTCTACAGACCGTGGTTTTACAGTAAAAAACGAACAGCTGACGTCCTCGACTTCAGCTGATCTTTTACTTCCTAGGGAGAAAAAGAGCTTCTTTAGACTCGCAACACATGCGATATAAACTGCCATTTCGTACTAGTATAATGAAAAACTATTTATGGCTAAAAATGTCATGTTATCAACCTCTGAATCATTTAATAGCTAACTCTCTGTTCTAGACTCATAATCTAACGGATTCTAGATGAGTTACCTACCCACATGTATTCTCGTTTTTTGTTGTTTTTTGGCCAAAACTTCAATGTCAGGTGTTGATTTGTAAGTATTATTTAGAGAGAAATAATAATGGCCCAGTCTCATCCAAATACTTGATTGTTCACATTTTGGGATTTCGTTTTTAAACTGGTTGAGAAAGGGGCCTAATTTTCAATATGTCTATTGTTATTTACTTGTTCATTTTTTAGTACGGTTATTTTTTAACCGAATAAAGATGCTCTTCATAGTTCAGTGTATAACAGTGTCATTAATTTTCGTTCATCTTTTGAACTTATTCAGGTAATAAAAAATGTATAAAAGTGTATAAAATGTGAGAAATATAAAACAATAACCGAACTAAAAAATGAACAAGTAAATAAACAATAGACGTATGGAAAATTAAGTAAGTGGTCACAGATGAATAATAAGAAAGGTCATAGACCTTTAAATCATTTTGTTATACTGTGTCATCGTACGTTTAGGCCACTTGAGTTTTTTGTTTGTAAAGTTAGTTGAAGGGCCAATTCCGATTGTCTTAAATTGATGTTCTTCTTTTATTTTTCGTATGGTCTTGAGTATGATAAGTATTATATAGACCTAGAGTTTACACTAGTCTTGAACTCCAAATTTAAGGTAATGCGAAAAATAAAAGAGGAAGACAATAAAAACATAACGAACATCAATTTAAGACAATCGGATTGGTCCACCAACTACTCTTATAAACAAGAAACCCAAGTGGCCTAAATTTACGATGACACAGTATAACAAAATTAATTAAATATATAGGACATATTTTGTTATTCATCTGTGACTACCTATATAATTTTCCTTTTATCTATTGTTTATACATGTTCATTTTTTAGTTTGGTTATTTTCTTCCATTTCTTATATTTTATACACTTTTAAACATATTGTATTATATGAAGATAGTAAAAACACTGTTATGCAGTACACTAAATTATGAAGGTAACTTTTCTGATAAATATTCATTTTTACTTTTTCCCCCTATACATAGTATATGGAGAAAGTATTGTTTTTGTCAAAATATTTGAATTTGAGTTGTTAGTGGATATATTCGTTTTAGTGCTCCCTGAATCCAAAAAAGTGGTTTTTGGCGTGGTGTCTGTCTGTCTGTGTGTGTGTGTATGTGTGTGTGTGTGTGTGTGGATGTATTTGTGTCTGTGTGGATGTAAACAAAGCTAGAGAGGACACCGACCAGTGGTCCGATTTTCATGAAATTTGGCATGTAGGTATAAAGCCGTGGTATCTCCAGGCGTATTTGTCATTTTTTGAATTTTTGATTTTTAAGGGTATTTACCCCATAAAAACCCATAAAAATGACAAAAATCCAAATTTCTCAAACACGGCTCTAACGATTTTTATAAAAATTTCATGGCTTTTAGTGCTTACGATGACAAACAAAATGACACCACCCGCATGTCTGTAAAAATTCAGGTTCAGAAGTTATGAGGGTTTAAGTGTTAAAAAATTCATATTTTTTAAATTTCACAAAATCTGTAACCTCCAAAGTAAATATACTTGCAACCATAAAATTCGACTTGAAAAACTAAATAATGCAGTATTTTGAATCATTAGTTTACGTCAACTGGTTGCGGAGATAATTGATATTCTAGTTCGGCGGTAAACGCAGTACGTTGCCCAATGTTATTCTTATGGCAAATATTTAAAAACCTATATCTCCGTTATTTACTAACCAATTTTGATAAAATTTGGTATATGTTTATGTGATAATTAATTGTTAATTTGTTTTATTTCACTTTATATGTTTTCTGGTTTTAAATGGCTTGAAGGGAGAAAGTATGTGTCAGTTTCCTGATACCGTTTATTAATTATTACATTGAGGTTATTTACGAATTTCAAGTGCTTTTTGAATTGTGTATGTTCTAAAAAAAATAAAACTCATGATATGTATTTATTAGTTCTTTAAATTGTCTAGGCAACTAATTATAAAACTTCGTGTGTAATTTTGCATTACAAATGTTTAATGTTTTGTGTAACTAATGTATCATTCGCCCTCTTCCAAGACTACTCAAGTCAAGTGCATGTCAAGAGGCATATATTGAGGGCAGGACCATAAAACTGTCAATAATATTTATTACGTACTCTCTTCGCTGCCGTATTGAATTTGTCCCAGTGATTCATATATCAATCGAATTATGGCGTATTAAAACCAAAAACAATTTGTTATATAATTTATAAACCGATTCAATGTATTTTTATACGCATCTTATTGGATATCAAATACAAATAATTCGGTTTACTTGCTTCCAAATAAAGGGTTTTTAGGGCTGGCCTATTGCATGTACCCATCTAATTGTACTAAAATTGTCGTTTCATGACGATAAATATATCCCGATACAAAAATTGTATAATTTATTAATTGTATAATATTACGTAATTCTAAAAGCTAAAAATAATTTAAGTTTATCATGGATTTAATCTAAAACGGAATGAGTAGTAAAATTTACCGTTTTAATCTAAAACGGTAATTAGATAATTTACCATGTCATCGTTTTCAAATGGTTAACCTTAAAATCCAAGGACTTTATTAAGTATGTTTCGTTCTGCACTGAATAAAAACAAACATTCCATTTAACTTGAAAATGATTTTACCACAAACGAACTTTTGTTTTGTGGCGTTAAAACTATCATGTCAAAACCATATATTCATTAATATTTCTAACTGTCCACCTATTACAATAGAGTTTAGTTAACTAGTAGTGTTTTTACATATTCCTTGTGTTCTTTTACTAGTGCGATCATCTAATTTTCAGTGATTATTTCCTTAATGTAAACAATACATTAAAATGATACAAACAGTTTCTTTTACAAAAGATTTAAAGCCATAGTATTTTATAGTTAGTTGTGTTCAAATTCTCTAGCCGTTTATTGATTGAAATGAAATGACATGGAATGAAAAATGAAATGAAATGAAAAACTAAATGAAATGGAAAATTAAATGAAATGAAAAATGAAATGAAATGAAAAATTCTTTACTTTATCAGGCAACGTTAGGGCCACACGGCCCTTTCTTACACGTAACCTGAGATTGTTGTAAAATGACTTTAACTATACGCGGGAACCAAGACCAAGTTATATAAAAGATTTTCTTAATATATTGCTGAGTAATATTTATGGCATTTTATTACGTCAAACAGCTGGATACCGCCCTATACGCACTCTACGAATAGATAAAGGTCAAACACGTATAGTTTTATTATATTTTAGAAAAAGCATTTTACTTCCTACTGTTATGTATTTCGTTTAATTTTTGGACATCAGTAAAAAATTAACTAGGCTATATTTTGAATTAAATAAAAACTAAAACATTCTGTTTCGTATCGGAAAATCTGTGATGATGGGGTAAAAATATTCCCAAGAAAAATTCATATTATTTAATTTTCCTCTATACATTATACTATTATCCGCTTAGGCCGTTTAGTTAAATAACTTACTATTTTATTTTCATTGTATACTTTTTATTTTTCTTCAAGCATATTTTATTGCGCTGGACATCCAATACGATAATTTTAAATTCATGGTCAATACTTAATTAAATATCATTTTTAACTACCAATAGTGTTAACAGTATTAAATATGGGAACATATTTCTCACGAAGGACTCCCGGAAAAAACGTCAAGAAACTTCCTCCTCGTTTTCCCCTCAAGACATCTCTCAAGAACAAGAAAGAGATGCTGCAAAAAATATTATGAATTTAATTTAAGACGGGAGGTACGGGGCATCGAGATGCTCGTAAAGGGATTTTATACCGGGGACGTTTGGGCAGTAAAAACTACAGTGATAAACGGAAGTGAGCGCTATGAATACAGCACATCTAATAACAGGGTGATTATTGCCCCCACCTGTCGGGGAGGCTCAGCCCTCGACTTTCTTTTATATTACGGTTTCCGCCAACTTTACTGTATAGGGGCTTCCTTATGGAATTTAAAGGTTGGTTTTCTTACTGTTAAAAGAGTGTATATAATTATATGAAACATTCTTGGTTGGAAACTCGAAGAGTTTTAAAGTAATAGTGAGTTAACTGAATTAAGTTTAGAAAATTTTATTAATAATATGTACGTAAAAGGCCAACTCCAAAATTCTTAAAGAGGGATTTTGAATATAAGTTCTTAATCCATACATGGGGCCGTCAGGTAGATAGTAAACCACCCTAAACAAACGTGAACACATCAAACTATGTAAAAATAAATTTTTGGCTGTAAAATGGAACAGAAATAACATTGCTTTGCCTGAAATATTCTTCAAATTGTAGAAAAAGAAGAGAGGTAATTTTACAGATAGTCAACCAAAGAATTTTCATTCAGTTAACTTTTAAACCGTACACTACATGATTTAAATTCGCAATTTCATGATTTTACAACTCCATCAAGAACTTTGTTACTAATATAGCTTGAAATTTCAAAATCTAATTCAATATTTTACTTCGTACTCCTCGAGAGATGGTCTGATATAATGCTTCACTTATGTTTCCATTTTTCATTCATCTTATGTTTTTATAACTAACAGGAACAAACTTTCTTATCTTCACTACAAAGTAAGTAAGTGAGTAAGCACAGTAGTAAATTAATTCGGGCATAAGAGTAAAATAATTCGTCGACACCGTAACCATTCATACTCGTATATTCATACTAGATTAATTTTATGGCCAGTTCTGATCTGATATAATATAAATCAATCCCCCGTTTCGTAGCCTCAGCTAAACCCAAAATGTTAACTTCCATAACTTTCCAAGACAAAACGTCCGATAAAAAAACTCGAAGGAAGAAATGATGTGGTTGAAATTCGTCCGTCGCCCGCTTCGCTGCAGCACGATCAGCTATATAGTAATATTTACTGCCGATGGCGATAACCAACGTCGGGGATCAATCTGCGATCGTGTTTTCGCGCCTCGCCGGCAATAACCCCCCCCCCCCCCCCCCGGCGTGTCAGGGGATGTTCCTGGAGAGGGTTTACGAGGAGGTCGTGGGGATGCGCGTTCGGGCGCGGGAACAAGGGATTAAAACGTCATCATCAGGGGGTTCCGCCCCCTCGGCCTGTCCTAGACATTAATGGCCGATCCTGTTAAACAAGTGTGGAATATTTATGATTCCCGGTTTGATTTTAGGGTTGATATTCGATAATTTTTAAATCTTAATTTATTCCCTGTTTTTCAGAAATATTTTTGTAATGAACACTTGTCGTGAATTTCCTTTGATAATATAAAATATAGTTTAGTTTTCCCCAAAAGTAACCACTTGTGGAATCTAACATTAAATGGCAAATTACGATTTATGTTTGTTTCTACTGTAATCTAACACCCGGTATGTGATTTTCTTCCTTTATTATGTAAAAAGTCCAATAAAAAACAAATCGCAATCGTATTTTTTTTATTGGTTATTGCTTGTTTTTATATTGGTTATTGGTTATTTGTTTTAGTTGGTTTTTGAAATAAATATCTCCTGAAGGATATAGAAACATTTCGATTTATATTCGTAGAAAACACGTTGAAAAGTAAAAGTATATAATAATGGGGAGGTTAAATCGTTGCGTTGATTAGATTTTGGACGTTTCTAGTGCTAAACAGAGTCTCCTAGAGTGCTAAGGAAGAATCAAATTCTTAATATATAGCAGTGTTCCCAGTTTGGCAAGTATCAAGTTTGTGCTACGAAGTTTACAAGTGATTCTTATTTACTCAAAGTAAAGATTATTTACAGTTAGAATCAATTAAGACGTATATCATAGCAAGGGCCTGCTGCAAGGAGCAGTCGCAGGCCCGATGTTGTTTCCCGCGCGGCCAGAATCAGCCGCTAACGCTAACGCGGCGCGTCGGTTCGTCGGTCATGGCGATGTCGTAACTCACCGCGGTCGCATGAGTGGTGTATTTCATCCGCAGCAGAATATTTCGTCCGCAGCAGTACGGGTGGTCCATCTCCTACCCCTACCTTCCAATTATAAACGAGAGCGTGTGAAAGGGATCGTGCGCATCAAAGCATGTAAACATGAAAGACGCGTTTGTAGTGTTGGTTTGCAGCTGTACGATGAAACCGAGTCTTTTGAGGTTATGTATGTGATAAAAATGCTGCATGTACTTTTATAAATGATAATATTTTTTAACCTGGTAACATCACAAGACAGAATTAGTGGTAAAAATGTTAACCATTACAAAAGAAGAATATCCTACCTCTCCATTAACATTGATAATTATTTATTTTCACTTGATGCCAATTGAATTGAATTTATGATAAATAAAAAGGTTTCTTTTCAAATTTGATTTTAACTACTCTTTATGCGTATACAGCGCACATATAACCGAAGAAATAGCTTACTCATTACGAATAGCCCCCGACTTACCAATTAATCTTCTAAATAAAAACTTCACAAAAAATCTAGTCATAATGGTTAACATCTAGCTCACAATTTTGTTCATTATGTTGTGTCTTTCTACACCTGAATACATAGCTACGTGGCCTGACTTTTTTTAACGATTAACGATTGAGATAGTTCTTCATGAGTTCTTCACTTAGATCAAATACGATCATTATACTCTCACTTCTATGGAATAGCGTGATAAATATTTATATAGTTCATAAAAAACTCCTTAAATTTTAAAAAGCGCTGGATTCGCACACAAAACAACTAATAATTAGGTAAAATACACCAGTATTAATATGGGATAAGGATTTGTCACTTTTTTACAATAAATTTCTAATGATTATTTCATCTCTAGTATAATTTGAACTTTACGACGCTACCTTGTTTAACCCCTATTTTATAAAAAATTTCAACTACCCATCGCTATGTTAAGCCTGTGTGGCGATCTAAAAACAGCAAATCACTATAGCGGCAGTAGTCACATGCTAGCCAGAGGTGACCGCTGATGATGGAGAGGACTCGCTCGCGGCAGGGATCGAACCGGCGAAGTTTGACATACTGGGCCAGCGGTTTGCTTCTGAGCCACCGCCTCGGTAATAAAAGAACCAGATTTCCCAGTAATTAAAACAGACTGTAATTCAGTGATGGACCGTGTCCATGGGAGCAATTCGGTAGGGGCCGTTGTGTTCTCCAATCATGTAATAAAACAGTCTGTCGATGACACAGGCTTATGACCAGGCCGCATATACCAGTCTGTCCCGCACATGGCTCGTATTATTGCATAAACCGCAGAAGCATGGGAATTGGCTGATTTGGGCTAACAGCTGATATAACGTCGGCATGTCGGCTTTACGACCCTGGGCAGGGATGCCGAGCCGTATAGCTTACATGGGTTGGGCTTATGTTACCCCGCCTCTGGTCCCACTGATATGGCACAGTGCATTTACCAAATTAGCTGTAATACCACGTCTGTCTGAGGTTATTTTAATTCCAGCGAGGAGTTTTTTTAATTACAATAATATTAATAGTTTTAATTATTAATAATTTAGCAATTATTACACTTTAATCGTATCGTAGGTTATAATATTAAAAAAATATAATGCATAATTAGAATTTACAAAAATTTACTGACTCGTTCTTTTCCATATACTGCTTTCCTTAATCTTCGGGGCAACTATTTACGAAGCTGAAAATTAGGAAATATAATCATAGAATACTTCACTGGAGTATTTTAAAGAATAAATTTGGTGTTGTCACATTAAATGCTAGTTATCTTTTACAGCGACCTTGTTTAAACGCATGAGCTCTGAAATCTGGATTCGCTACTCGGTCCAAAAAAATAATCCTGAGGGCTTTCTCTCCGTGAACAAATCGCGGAAGATAAATAGTCGGTTTAATTGCAATGAAGTTTTACCGATACTTGAGACATCTTTTAAAAAGAAAGCCTGTAGGATTATTGACGCGGTGTATGCCTACTAAACTATATAATTTGTTAAAAGACCATTTTGATAAAATTGGTTTTATTCTGAATGGAACTCAAATTTATTTTAGGTTTCTAATGGCCCATTCGTGTACTTAGGCTCAAAAAATTAATATTTTTAATTTTAATACTTTTAAGGATTAAAATTAGTATAATGACTTATACAAAGACTTCTGAATTCCTGTTAGTATAAAAATATAGTTTGAGTCAGACTAAGGGGAGCAGGAAGGCAAAAAAAATTTTTTTTCGAAAATTGTTTTTAAGCATATTTTGATTCTTTGTAAGGTTCCCTTTAAGAAAACATATGTAGTTAAGCTAAAAAAAACTTTTAATGTATATAAATAAATAAAAACGAAACTAAGGCACCAAGATTTTGGCTCCGAAAAGCCCTCAGGACACGACCGCTAATTTGACTTTACCGCTAATTTTCCGGAACTTTGGTTTTTTTATACAAAGGTACACGTTTTTCAAAAACTATAAGAGGTAGAGGCTTGAATTTTTTTTGTTTTATAGGTGATATAGTAGTCTAGTTATATATGCTAAGCTTTTACCAAAGGTTACCATATTCTTATTTTAAAAAATAAATTACTAGCTAAAAACGGGATTTTTATCGTTAAATTTTTAAAAATTCCTAACATTTTTATTTTTTGTTATTTTACTATAAACGTGCATGTGTTTGTTAGCTAAACAGTATATATTATGCTGTTAAAATTTAAAGGATGTAGCTCCAATAGTTTCTGAGAAAAATGTACCTAAAATTGCCAATTTTAGCATGCGTAGCATAGGGCCTTCCCGCTCCCCTTTTAACATCTCTAAGCAATCGCTTTTACCCCTGTGTACCGATCAGACTATATGTTTGCCCATGCATCAGAGCCTGTAATCAATCGTAAGTATGGTTAACATTCTTATAAATCTTATAATGCTACAGTCGTGAACTATGGGTTTAGGTGAAATATTCATAACCGCATACATTCCTTGAATTCATACAAGTGCACATAACACCGTATAAATTCCTTGTTTTCATACAAGTGTATACAACAAGTATTAATCCTCGTATTCATACAAGTATATACAAAACCGTATACATTCCTTGTATGCATACAATGTATACAACATCGTATACATTCCTCATTGTTCTACTGATCGACCTTTTTAATTCAGCGCATTCCCATTCCATCCTAAAACATCTTAAAGCTGATTAAAAACCCTCGATTAATTAAAGCCGCAAGAAAAACAAGATGGCCGAGTAAACAAGGGCTCATAAAGCATCGGGGTCGTAAATCGAGAGTGGGGGAGGGAAGGGAGAGTCAACCGAGTGCCAATTAATGGAGTTTTGGAGGATCTGCCGCCAATTGGGCGTAATTGGGTTTTGAGCCGCGGCCACATGGCCCCTGGCCCGGACATAAATTCGGGGCCCCCAGATGCGACAACCCTTCCTCCACAACAATGCTACATAAGCCCGTAAACCTTCCCGCATAATTAAGTTGGCAACTGTTTGCAATTTATGTTCTCAATTGCTGCTGGGTGTAATTGAGCGTTTAAAAATTACAGTACAGATATATGTAGGCTAATTTTAAAAATCAGTTGTTTTTCGTTAAGATAAAACAAAAGTTGGATATATGCTTTAGATAAAGTTGGGATTGATGATAAGTCTGGCAGGGGGTAAATAGACGTTGAATTTTGTCATACCTACAGTAAAAACGTTGATTTTAACTCATGATTAAGTTAATTATTCCTGGGGCAAGCTTCCTAACTTACCAGAAAAGGAATAACCTTTCCAGGAAACCCTGAAACAAAAATCAGAAATATATTTTAAAATTCCAAACAATAAAATAACAATGAAAATTTTGTAAGGTTATCATTTTATTTAATTTTTTCTTTGCCACCACCGTTTTGTGATGAAGGGTGATGGGGTCTGGAGTCTGGGGGCTAGGATCCACCTGCTCAACTGACCTGTAGCCACAAATGAAGAACATTTGACTAATTTTTTTTGCTAGGATTTTAAAATAGGGTACATGTTATGAAGTTCAAAATGACGACCAATTTCAGTTTTCAAAACTATGTAAGGTCTATAGAATTATTTTGAAGGAATGCTAAAATAAAAAATCGAATTTACCAAGAATAAAATGTATTGGTTCTAACCATCTACCATATTACGTCATCTATCTTATTACGGCCGCCCGAAATACTCTAACTAGAATCTTGAAACTCTGCATTCACAAACATGAATTAAATATTTAACAATGACACTTTGAGAGTACAAACATCACTAGAAACGGGGGGCTAAAATATTAAAAATTTGTGTTGGGATTGCCGGGCAAGGGGATTTACGTTAAAAAAACTATACTATATACATTTACGCCTCTAGTGCCTCTATATGAGCGATCCGATCTTCAATGCGATTGAGAAACGTTTTGGGGGAATCAGATTTTTGGCTAGTACAGTCATTGTCTTTTTTAACGCTCAGTTTTCGGTCTCTTTAAAAAACATACTAAGTTCAGATATCAAGCCGAGAATCCGCCCTTATTTATGAACACTGTTTATCTAAGCTTGACTTTCACGGGTTATGCCCCATATTCTCACGAGTCGCTTTGGCGAGGACACGGTGTGATACAAGTTAGTTCTGAGTTCAAACCCGTGAAATAGCGAAGATATTTTTATTATATCAAACATCTATAGAAACCAAATTTTAAAGATACAATTCGCCCATCTTGAGAACAGGAACATTTATATCGTTACAAACGTTAAAAACGTTACACTTTCTCATTTCAACCAGGAGTGCTGCTGCTGGGTGTAATTGAGCGTTTAAAAATTACAGTACAGATATATGTAGGCTAATTTTAAAAATCAGTCCAATTATTTTAATCCAAGATTTTGTGTATTTAATATTATAGCTTTAAAAATCAATGATTTTGTAATATTTTGTTGAATGTTAAACGCCCAAACAGTAAATTTATAACTTGTATATTGATACTATTTAAAACCCGTTATTGTTAAATCTTCATAGAATATGTTAGTGTAATAACGTTTTTACAGCTATTTCGGATTTTATTAACACTTAAATTCCCCCGTTAAAAATACTTTACAAATGTATCAATCAGTACAAGGTTTTATTTTACAAACTAATCTTTGCACGGCTTCTCAAATTGCATACAATGCGTCGTGTGAATCAATAAATAATCGATACATCAATAAATAAATATAAATCAAATAAAAAGATATAAAGTGTGTATGAAGGTCTGAGAATACATCAGGATCTTTTTCCTTAGCATTCCTTCACTCCTTCACATACCCATTGATGGGCATACTTATCTACAGCCTACTTGGATTTAAAAAAACATTTTACTTCATTAAAAGTTATTGCTTCTTGTGGTTGAAATAACGTTACAAAATGTTAAGATAAGTTTTACGGGCGTTCATTCATTTTAATTACAGCGATCATAAATAATAGAAATAAGAACAGGTAAGGGGCATAAATCACTGCACTCGAGCTCGACCGGATTTGCATAATTATCCAGAGAGAGGTCGGGGTGGATGTCACGCAGGGGGCGAGGGTTGCCGGGTCCAAGATGGCGGCGGGTCGATGACGTCACAGTCACGTGACCTGGGTGTGGCGGCGTCGATACGGGGTGCTGCCACCTCGCGGCTACCCTAGCGACTATGTGCGCGTTTCCGCCGCCGCCGCCGCCACCGCCGCGCACGCGCGCCGTTGACTTTTTAATCGTTCAGCTTACACGATTTTTTTGTAGTTTTTAATAGGGAAGCTAATTTGAAGAACTAATTCGCTACAACTACGGCTAATTTATACAAAAAAACATATATTCTACAGCTACAGCAACATATTGTTTAAAGTTAGCTACAGCTACAGCGAGACATAATTTTTTAACTTTCACAAAATAGTATCCTCTTGACAGATTTTGTGTTTCTCGATGTAAACCTCCTTATATCCTACGTTTTAGCGGTAACACCTGATGCTCATTTTAACGAAATTAACTAATTAAAATACCAAAACTATTAGCTTCCAAAACTACCAGTGATTGTATAAAGAAAGGTATGTGGAGGAATAATGAATTTAGAATGTATTGTATTTCAAGAAATGTATCTAAAAAAATGTATCTAAATATATCTAGACTACAAGTTTGGATGGGATAAAGGAATGGGACAGTTTTAGGAGAAGGTAGTAATGATAATGAGGAAAATATTTGCTTTTTGGGGAATAGGCTCTAATAAAATTGAAAATTAACATTATTAATCCTTAAAGTGAGATAAGAAATGTGTATTATTTATTTTGTGAATAGGATTTTTACAATAAATGTCAATACAGTAGTAAGTAATAACCTTTCAGGAACGTAACACCTCCAAGTATAATCATAGCCCTAAAACTTTTTAGCCTTTTGGTTAACAGAGTCCAGATATTGATTGATTATTGTACTAAATCAAAATCAACTATAGTAAGTTTCTCTGGTAAGGGAATAAAATTGTTATATCGCGATGTATTATATGTAATTATGAAGGAGGCATAGATTGAAACAAATATGCGTTTAATTTTTAGCGGCATATTATTGAAAACTGTAATTTGTTTCTCCCACATGATACAGCGCCCTCTCCTGTTCCAGCCGACAGGAACAGTTGGCGGGAAAATCGGGCAGTAGTGGCAGTGTCCGTGTAACACGAGCCCGACTACGACGTTACAGTCGGCCGACTAAAAGTCGTTCGTGTGCGCTAGGCCTAATGTATCTGCGATAATTTATGTTCTCATTATTTTTTCATTATCCTGGTTAACTGACAATAACAGAGTTAACAGTGTGTTTACTCCATGTTTTGCCTCTTTTACTACGACTCTAAACGTCACTCATGGAGCGTGTCACGGCAAATTTTCAATCGCATTATAGTAGTGGCAATATAAGAAAGAAACGCCACTTTACCCACATCTGGAAAAAAATGGCCCAAAATTTTAAAAGTTTTCGGTCAAATGGTTTTGACGTCCGAAGGTTCAGTTTTTGGACCGACCCCTGAACCCGCCCTGATCCCTGGCTATTATTTGGGGATGTTAGTAGATTTGTAAATGGCATATGTTATTCTTAACCCTGTAGTATATTTTTAAATATAAAGTTATAAAATTGTCCAAAAAAATTAACTTTGGTCTTTACTGTCCGATTTGTCTGATATTTGGATATTTTGTTAAACTAAGCAAGTGAACTTGTAAATAGTATAAGTAAATTCTCTCTACCCTATAACTTTTAAAATATAAAATTACAAAATTAGGTA
Organism: Flexamia atlantica; assembly: GCA_035578135.1. NCBI lineage: Eukaryota > Metazoa > Arthropoda > Insecta > Hemiptera > Cicadellidae > Flexamia > Flexamia atlantica. The sequence goes on from JAQJVK010000010.1 coordinate 35,618,115, forward strand.
AAAATGCTAACTTTTGTCTTTGTTAATAGATTTGTCTAATGTTTGGGTATGTTGTTAATCTAGGCATGTGAATGTATAAATGATATATATTATTTTTATCTAGCCCGTATATTTTTAAATTTAACATTTAAAAAGGCCAAAAATACCAACTTTGCTATTTATTGTCTGATTTGTCTAATATTTGGGTATGTTGTTAACTTAAGCTAGTTTATTTGTAAATGATATGTATTTATCCTATTTACTCTGTATATTTTAAAATATAAAATTATAAAATGGGCCAAAAAGATTTAGTTTGATGTTTATTGTTTGATTTGTCTAATACTTAAGTATGTTGTTCAGCTAAGTAAGTGAATTTGGAAATAGCATATATTAATCAAATCTACCGTGTATATTTTAAATGGTAAAATTATGAAATGAGTGAAATTATCAACTTTGATATTTATTGCCTGATTTGTCTAATATTTGGGTATGTTGATAACTTAAGCTAGTATATTTGTAAATGATATATATTAATCCTATCTACTCTGTATATTTTAAATGTAAAAATTATAAAATAGGCCAAAAATATCAATTTTCCTATTTGTTGTCTGATTTGTCTAATATTTGGGTATGTTGTTAACTTAAGCTAGTATATTTGTAAATGATATATATTAATCCTATCTACTCTGTATATTTTGAAATGTAAAATTATAAAATGGGCCAAAAAAATTAACTTTGATGTTTACAGTTTGATTTGTCTGATATTTGGGAATGTTGTTAACCTAAGTAGGTGCATCTGTAAATGATGTGTTTTATTTCTATATAACTTGTATATTTTAAAATATAAAATTATAAAACAGGCCAAAAATATTAACTTTGGTCTTTATTGTTTGATTTGTCTAATACTTGGATATGTTGTTCAGCTAAGTAAGTGAATTTGGAGATAGCATATATTAATCAAATCTACCGTGTATATTTTAAATGGTAAAATTATAAAATGAGTGAAATTATCAACTTTGCTATTTATTGCCTGATTTGTCTAATTATTGGGTATGTTGATAATTTAAGCTAGTATATTTGTAAATGATATATTTTAATCCTATCTACTCTGAATATTTTAAAATATAAAATTATAGAATGGGACAAAAAAATTACTTTGGTGTTTATTGTTTGATTTGTCTAATACTTGGGTATGTTGTTAACTTAAGCTAGTATTTTGTAAATGATATATATTAATCCCATTTACTCTGTATATTTTAAAATATAAAAATTTTAATTGGACAAAAAATATTAACTTTGATGTTTATAGTTTGATTTGTCTAATACTTGGGTATGATGTTAGTATGGAAGTATCCAGTAAGTATGGAAAGTGATAATAATAGTAATTATTTTACATGTTCTGTAAATTCTTTTAAATTTTGTCAGGCTAAGCATGTAGGACGGGCAGACAGTTTAACATAAATACTACAAGTTCTGTAATGTATCAAATTATAATATCCAGGCTTTAGGCTTTGTAATTTCTTATTATTGTCTGTCAAATTAAGTTTGTAAGTCCAACGTACATTTTTTACACAAATGTTACATAACAGGGTACATTGGATTAGTATTACACATGTACTTGCTCAGGTTAACAACATGCCAACATAGAGGTAGATCAGTAAAATCTCTTACCTATATTTATAATTTCATCCTTTTACATTATACTAGGCATTAGCTTACAACAAACACATATCCAATTATTATTTAATAAATCAACCAACAAAGGCAGCAAAGGCAAAAGGTAATATTTTACCTATTTATATAATTTTACAACTTAAATTATACAGGGTAGATATGATTATTATGTAAAATTTACACATGTACTGCCTAAGGACTATCATAAAACAAACATTTTGATTAATTGGCTAATAAAACCTTAAATCATTATTTTTACCTGTTGTTTTACCCTATTATTTTATAATTTCCATTTTACAGGGCAGATAAGAATAAAACTTAGCAGTTACAAAATAATAGTAATTATTTTACATGTTCTGTAAATTCTTTTAAATTTCTGCCAGACTACGTATGTAGGTCCAACAGACAGTTTTATACAAATACTACAAGTTCTGCAATATATCAAATTATGATTTCCAGGCTTTAGGCCTTGTATATTCTTATTATTGTCTGTCAAATTAAGTGTGTAAGTCCAACGTACATTTTTTACACAAATATTACATAATAGGGTACATTGGATTAGTATTACACATGTACTTGTTTAGGTTAACAACATGCTAACATTAGAGGTGGATCAGTTAATTTGTTTTTACCTGTATTTGTAATTTCACCCTTTTACATTATACTAAGCATTAGCTTACGACTAATACATATCCAATTATTTAATAAATCAATCAACAAAGACAAAAGTTAATATTTTACCTGTTTATATAATTTTACAACTTAAATTATACAGGGCAGATAGGATTATTATGTACAATTTACACATGTACTGGGTAAGAACTGTCATAAAACAAAAGTTTTAATTAATTGTCCGATAAAAACTAAAATCATTATTTTTTTACCTGTCGTTTTACCCTGTAATTTTATAATTTAAACTGTACAGGGTATATGAGAATAAAATTTAACAGTTCCACATATATTGGTCTAGGACAACGACATATCCAAACAATAGACGGATCAAACAATAAAGAGGCAAATTAGTTTTTTAACCTAAATTTGTAATTTTATTATACAAAATATAGAAGGTATATATCAATATTAAGCAGGTTTTACAAATTGCTAACACAGAACAACTACATATCCAAATACTAAAAAAGATTACACAATAAAGAGCTAAATTCATTTTCCATCAATATTTATAATTTTACAATTTAACATATACAGAGTAAATAAGAATAATATACACATTATAAACATACATTAGCTTAAGCTAAGAACATATCAAAAATACAGATGAATCAGTTAATAAATAAACAGGTTAAGATTTTTCCTTATTTTGTTAATTTTATGATTTAAAATATACAAGGTAAATGGAAATATTGTATACAATTTACACATGCACTAACTTAAGTTAACAGCATATCAAAAACACAGAGAAATCAAATAATAAAGAGAAAAGTTAATATTTTTGCTTGTTTTGTAATTTTATAATTTAAAATGTACAGGGTAGGTATAATCAATATATACCATTTACACATGCACTTACTTAAGTTAAAACCATAGCCAAATATTAGACAGATCTGTTAATAAATACGAAATTAGCATGTTTATATATTTTTGTAATTTTATATTTTAAAAGTTAGTGGTAATATTTGATTAGCATATGCTATTTACAAGTTCAGCTGCTTAGGTTAACAACACATCCAAATATTAGACATATCATACAATAAAGCTCAAAGTTAGTATTTTTAGCCTATTTTATAATTTTATAATTTGGAATATACAAAAAATATAGTTAATATACACCATTTAACATGCACTTGCTTAGCCTAACATCATAACCAAGTATTAGACAAATCAAACTATAAACATCAAAGTTAATATTTTTTGTCCATTTAAAATTTTTATATTTTAAAATATACAGAGTAAATGTGATTAATATATATCATTTACAAATATAATAGCTTAAGTTAACAACATACCCAAATATTAGACAAATCAGACAACAAATAGGAAAATTGATATTTTTGGCCTATTTTATAATTTTTACATTTAAAATACACAGATTAGATAGGATTAATATATATCATTTACAAATATACTAGCTTAAGTTATCAACATACCCAAATATTAGACAAATCAGGCAATAAATATCAAAGTTGATAATTTCACTCATTTTATAATTTTACCATTTAAAATATACAGGGTAGATTTGATTAATATATGCTATTTCCAAATCCACTTACTTAGCTGAACAACATACGCAAGTATTAGACAAATCAAACAATAAACATCAAAGTAAATTTTTTTGACCCATTTTATAATTTTATATTTTAAAATATACAGAGTAGATAGGATTAATATTTATCATTTACAATTATACTAGCTTGAGTTATCAACATACCCAAATATTAGACAAATCAGGCAATAAATAGCAAAGTTGATAATTCCACTCATTTTATAATTTTACCATTTAAAATATACGGAGTAAATAGGATTAATATATATCATTTACAAATAAACTAGCTTAAGTTAACAACATACCCAAATATTAGACAAATTAGACAATAAATAGCAAATTTGGTATTTTTGGCCTTTTTTAAATGTTAAATTTAAAAATATACGGGCTAGATAAAAATAATATATATCATTTATACATTCACATGCCTAGATTAACAACATACCCAAATATTAGACAAATCTATTAACAAAGACAAAAGTTAGCATTTTTACCTAATTTTGTAATTTTATATTTTAAAAGTTATAGGGTAGAGAGAATTTACTTATACTATTTACAAGTTCAACAACATAGTGCTTAGTTTAACAACATATCCAAATATTAGACAAATCGGACAGTAAAGACCAAAGTTAATTTTTTTGGACAATTTTATAACTTTATATTTAAAAATATACTACAGGGTTAAGAATAACATATGCCATTTACAAATCTACTAACATCCCCAAATAATAGCCAGGGATCAGGGCGGGTTCAGGGGTCGGTCCAAAAACTGAACCTTCGGACGTCAAAACCATTTGACCGAAAACTTTTAAAATTTTGGGCCATTTTTTTCCAGATGTGGGTAAAGTGGCGTTTCTTTCTTATATTGCCACCACTCATTATGACCTACATAACACTGTGCCGAAAGTGATTTGGTAATGCAAATCACGTAACTGACCCAAATGCGTGTCTATACCACGACTAAGACGAATATGAAACAAAATAATATTTTAATTATTACCTTAAAATACCATATAAACGTAGTTTGATGGATTTTATTATATTAATTATATTTTTGTAACACACTCGCTATAAATATTATAATATAAATTTAATATTCGATAAAAAATAAAAAATATTATTTAAACTCGCAGGGATAACGAAACTTCGATTATATTCATATATTTATGAACATTCAACGACCAACCATTTACGTGGCATACAGACTACAACTGCTTCGCTCGCTGAAAGGATACTTAAATTAATATAAAAAATATAATACAATATGCGAGTATAAAATACACTACTAATGGTGCACGATTAAATTATAGTTGAGGAACTTTGATCAGACAATGAGTGAACCATTTGGGTTCTACTATATATTTTAGGTGTGACATAGATTTATAAAAATGTATGAATATATATAATCAATCTGTTTTTAGAACAACTGCTTAATTAACTCAAATAACGCTTGGCACTTTTTATTAGGTAAAATTTATAAATCGACCTTCAGTAAAGGAATATTATATTCATAATGTTACAGAACATAAGAGGATGAAGAAAAAGGTGTCCTTATTTTCATAACTTACATAAGAGATACCAATAAAAGCGCTTAGCTCCAATATAGCTATGGCTGATCTTTAGATAATTTACAACTTCATAGAAAATGTATTTTCTTTACATTTAGTGTTATACCGGGTGTCCCATAATAGTCCCCCCCTAACTTTTTCCTATATTTTTTCAAATATCAATTCCACACCACCCCCAAACATTATTGGGTAGTTAGTACTTCATTTTGAGGAGGTACCCAATTTTTTGCCGCCATCTTGGATCTGCAATATTGGATCCAAGATAATTTTTTAAATGTAAAGGTGGTGTTGTGATCCATCGTTTCGAATTAGATTTTTTCACTGATTACAATGCCGCACTCCGTTTTTTAATATCTCAATTGGTTCTCAAGATATGGGTCCTTTTAATTTAATTATTTTCAACCAATTTAAACATTACAAATTGATAAAATAGGCCCGTAACCACAAAATAATGCTAGATAGTGACAAATAACCACCATCAGTCATTGTTGAGCGATTTACACTTAACTTTCACCAAAGTAAAATTTTTGGCCGCCATCTTGGATCCGCCATTTTGAAATGAGGTAAGTTATTTCAAATATGAAGTTGGTATCGTGACCTATCATTTCAAACTAGTTTTTTACGCCGAATTCAATACAGCAAATCGTTTTTAATTATAGCGTTATAGCGTTTAGTTTTCAAGATATTGACATGTTTCTAATAAAAATCTCAAAAAATATGAATTGTTCAAAAACTAAATTGTATAGATAAAAACGGGTTGCGGTAATGAATTCGGCGTAAAAACTAGTTTGAAATAATAGGTCACAATACCAACTTCATATTTGAAATAGCTTATCTCATTTCAAAATGGCGGATCCAAGATGGCGGCCAAAAAATTTACTTTGGTGGAAGTTAAGTGTAAATCGCTCATTAATGACTGATGGTGGTTATTTGTCACTATCTAGCAATACTTTGTGGTAATGGGCCTATTTTATCAGTTTGTAATGTTAAAATTGGTTGAAAATAATTAAATTAAAAGGACCCATATCTTGAGAACCAACTGAGATATTAAAAAACGGATTGCGGCATTGTAATCAGTGAAAAAATCTAATTCGAAATGATGGGTCACAACACCACCTTTACATTTGAACAAATTATCTTGGATAAAATATTGCAGATCCAAGATGGCGGCAAAAAATTGGGTACCTCCTCAAAATGAAGTATTAACTACCCAATAATGTTTGGGGGTGGTGTGGAATTGATATTTGAAAAAATAGAGGAAAAAGTTAGGGGGGAGGGACTATTATGGGACACCCGGTATATTGGACTCATTTTGCAAGCTGAAAACTCAAAATTGTCAATATTATGCTTCATAATGAGATGGCTTATAATTTTTGAACTATACATTTTTCATTAAAAAATTTTTAGCGCACATCTTTTTTTGTCGGATGACAAAGATCGACATTTAAAAGCGTGCCGGTTTATAAATGTTTTGCTCCTCTATGTTTTATAATTTTGCAGTTTATATATTGATCTACAATACATTCAAACGCGGCACAAGATGACTCGGCAATTTGGATAACTTGTCGATTCGGATGGTGGATATGTATAAATGTAATGTGGATATGTATGGATGTGTAAAGTATGAATGAATATTGTATAAATGAACGCTTGAGTATAAGGAGAAAACTTAAGCACAATGAAAGCTTAAGCCTGAGTAATATAAGTTGTTCTTATCTTATATTAGTAAACACGGTTAAAACCTTGAAAAATAAGTGTTTTATTTTTATTTTTGGCCCTTAAACATGCTAATCAGGCATCTCACAAATTCGGCACATTGCCGGGATCAAAGTTGCTACAAGTTTGTGGTATTGCAATCTGAACAAAATTTATGCGTAAACAAATTAAAAGTTGGTCTCCTCCTAGTATCGGCGGGAATAATAACTGTTGATCTTTTACGTTTCGATTTATACACCAGACCAATAAATCTTAAAATTATTCATATATTAGCTAGCTTTATTCGTATTCTTTAACAAGACTAAGACTTTAACAATGAAGCATTATTAGTATAACCGATACTTAGGTTATGGCCCATCAAACCAGTCTTGCGATTTACAGTTATTGAATGGTCTCGAAGTCCTTAATTAATTTTTCCATGTTATTTAGAGAATATTCAGGGCATGATAAAGGAAGGCTAATAGATATTCCAACAATGATATAATTTAAATCGTAAATTGGAGTCTGCGGCCACGGGAGGACGGTCGGACGCTCAGGTTCGTCATAAGTTGGGATATGACGTCATAAACACATTGCGAGCGGCCTAATTGAATGGTTTATGTATGACATAACAACCCTACATACAATGTGCATTAGCGCACGCCGGCTGCCCAGGCCTAGTCCCCATTAACGCTCAGCATCCACCATCATCAATGTAAGATGGACTAATTAGTTTAAGAAGGGGTTTTATTTGTTTGTTTTAACATTACTTTGGACGGGTCTGTGGTGTACATGGCCGTATTGTTATATTTTATTTATTATTTAGTATTGTAGTATTTATGTTTTTAATTCTGTTTTTCATAAGCAACTGAAAAAACTAATTTCAATCAACTTGTAGAAAACATTAGTGAATTTTCTTGAATGTATAAAATTACCGATACTATGTAGTTTTAAATGTAAAAACTATTGGTGCCAAGTGACGTTTAGTTTCAGTTTGAGCGGATTTTTTTGTTGTTCTCCCTTCACATCCCAGGACGCTAGACCTAGCCCGGAACCATTTTGCACATTACTTCAGGCAAGGCCTAGTGGGTCACGGCATTACCTCATAGCGAAAAAGCCATTGATGATTGCCGGGATTGAGCCTCTGAGACCGAAGACCCGCGCTCAAACCACCACACCAGGCCGCTCCCCACAGTTTGAGCGGATACAACCGATACACGACAATTTGAAACTACTCATATATAAGCGTAACTTGTTATGTATAAAGTATTATATTTTTATTATTATAAGTTTAATTAATTTAGAAATCAAGTAAGGTTTAATTTAAATGATTTCTAACACTACATTAATCAATTCGTATTTTTAAGTTTGTAAATTACTGCCCCAATAGTCGATGCAATAAAAGATAGTAGACTACAGTATTACACAGTTTCATTGCTAGGTTTTAGAGAGAACCTAGTAATGATGTATTAGTAGGCTACACAAAATTCAAAAAACTTCTGTATAACTGTTATCATGGTCTTGAGCTTAGGTCTTACGATGAGACATACGGTAATAGCTTCTTCCTCAGAGGCTAATTCTCTCTATATTCCCTATAAGGAAACTCGCTAAAATCCCTACACATAAGTTCGCCAAAATGTCTTTCTTTACTAAAAAAATCAGTTTAACTTTACCAGGATATATGAAATATAAAAAAAAACTAAAACATTAAACATTAAAGGTGTTTCATAAGAAACAATTCAACTGTCTTTCGACAGAATTAGGGGTTAGAGCCTAGATTTTTTTCCATGAGCATAAAAATACCTTAATATAAAATGGTATAATACACATGTTTATCAACGAATGAGTATGTTATAAAGAAAACACGTGTATCTAATTTTATTTTATCTATAGGGTTTTTTCTAGGTCTGAAAATAGCGGGATGTTGGTCTTTAGGGATGCCAAATATTAACAAATATTTTCAAAAGGATATTCTTTTGGGGTAATTTTTACTACATTATCCGGATGTGCCCTTTATTTAAGTTAAACAAGGTTGTAAAAATCTACTCTGATCAATTACCTAACTGAGATCTCAGTGTAGTCAGAACTACGTAGCCCAGCCATGCGCCCCGGCGCGGCCGCACGGGTAGTAGGCCAGTTTGGATTATGGCCTATATTCCTGGGTTTACGGTGCATTTATGTTCACCTCGCTATGTTTTGCCTGGTACTGTTATGCCTGAAAATCGGCGTGAGGTCTCTACTTCGCTATGGCAATGTTTTTTTTATATTTATTTTTGTTCATAATCCGTTAGTACAACAACTGGCACAAACATTTTTTAGCAAATTTCCCCTGTAGGGTATAAGTGTAGGGTAAGAGTATATCTGATTTGAGACCCATCCCGGAACAATCTTACCTTTTCGTTTTGGGGCCTCAGAATTCCAAAACACTATCGGTTATTTCACATATATATCGATGAGTTTTAAAGGACTGACTTTGAAAGGATTATTCTTAAAAGACGGTCTGATTGAAATGAAAATTAATATGGACATGTAAAGTGGTAGGCTGATTATTCGGACAAGTTCAGACAGGTCGCTCCATCCAAGAAAAGAGTATTGGGGTGGTTTCCCATAGACACAGACTTTTTTTATATTTTTGCATACACAAATTTGAATGGTTACATTTTTGTCTCACTGTTGAAAAGGATCCTGTTGAAATTAAAAACATAATTAATTTATTATCTTTCATCATTGCTCTAGATCCACTGGATAGCAAGCTGCTGAGAATGCTGAAAATAGTAGATCTACGATGTCCCAATCCCAACATTTCGTGATATAAATAAAATGTTATATCTCACATACTTCTGAACATGTCTTAGTGCGACTTTATTTATATGTGCCTTAATCTTCTTGAGATCTACTATATTCTGGCCTAAAATGTCCCATTTTTACATTTCTGTGATAGCAAAGCTGCAAGCTCACTTTCTACGTTAACCTTACGGGAAATAAAACAAACTAAAATTGTATAGTTGGTTCTGAACATCTACAAACTTATTTAATGAGTTAAGTTTTTTTTTAACCGCCTTAAACAGTTCTAGCCTAATTTGAGTAATTTAGTCGTTGGAAGAACTAGGTGTCAAGATTTATAGAAAATAAAATTTATGAATGTCTGACTAAAGGGAAGAGCCATGGATGCTATTCAAGTTTTGTATTTCTCCATACGATTTAACAATGGAATAGAAATTTTAAGTAGGCTGCTGATTAGAATAAACATAATTTTTCAGCAAAACCATGTGTATTACAGTATTAGAACTAACTATACAGTATTCGAAAAATGGATGTCGTTGAAAACAAAGCAGCAGCGGATATCTATAGTCTTGACAAGATTTTATATGTGATACCTCATTGAGATTTATCTGATTATGGCTTGAAAACCCACTAGTTATTAGATACCTGAGGCAGCAAACCTGCCTACTCACTTCCCTAATGTTAATCTTACGAGAAATAAATAAAATAGGATAGTTTGCTAGTGTTTCAACCTATGTTAACAATATCTGGCTTCCTCCAGTTATTCTATCATAACCTAAAATCCTCATTTTTTACATTCATGTGGCATCAAACCTGCATACTTACTTCCCATGTTTTGCAGAATATTTTTACATGCTTACTTGTAGTCGTGCATTGATTATACGTCCAAACGTGTTTGATGTGAGGCTTTGTCTAAATGAACTATTTAACCATCTATAAACATTGTTAACCATCCATAAACTTCATTTTACATCTCCAAGCGATCATTTGACAATCGCTAATAAAACTGATCTGCTGATTGATTGTTTCGTTCGTATCGCTTGATAATTTTTAACTGTCTAATGCAATTTTGATAAACCTTCCAACAATTCGAATTGAAATTTGTCTCAAACGCACGAATAGGGTATTGTTGGAAACGCTTTGTGCCATAAGTAATATAGAAATAAAAAAAACCATGTTCCGATAACAGTATAGGATAATAAGCCTTTATGCTATATAAAACACTATAGCTGCAAATATAAAGGTAATTAAAGTTAAACAAATTAATGATGATCTTTAGTCCTAAGTGTGCCTCGTGCGTCGAGTAGATAAACCGCATCGAATAAAACAGTACATTGCACAAAATGTTTAGCTTCAAGGAGCTTCAAAGTCCAGAAAACTACGTTATTAATGATGATTTTCATGCATGTAGAAAAATCACTTTTAGACATACTGTTTAACTGGATGTTATAAGTAACCTTGAAACATTTTAGTTTAATCAACAATTCCGTTTCTCTTTAGTCGAGTTAAACATACTAAATAACTCTTACTCTCGAATTTGAATCTGAAGGCCTCTTGCCACGAGCGTCTGGCAATCGCTCTCATCTTGTATGCTGATCTACTCAGCAGAGACCGCGTCTCGAGCGACGCCGTAGGCCGGGCCGCGTGGTCGGCGCTGGAAAATAACAGACCGGAGAAATAAAACTACCGAGTAGGCCGGCCGTATCAGTGACGGACTATAATTTAGAGAGAATAAGTCCGGCCCGGTGGAATCGGACAATCCGACTTTATATCTGACTTCAGAATTTATATTAGGAAATTATGTTAAACCGGGGCGGATTTCGAGTAGTTGTCGAGAATTTCTACTCGTTATCCACCATGTTCCGCATACGAATGGCTCTAAACTAACCCGCTCGAATATTAAATTGTTGCTACATCTAATAAGTTAGACAACTTAATGTATCTGTTTCCCTCCCTTTTTTCCTACACCCCTCCCTCGAACACGTTCGACGTCCCCCCTCCCTTCCCTAACCCCTCTTTTTCCTCTCTTGTCTCTGCGTATTGTGGATTCTGAAGCAAAACACTTGGGTCAAATTATTAATCTTACGCTCTTCTCTAGATAAAAGTGTTAAGCAAGACATTATTAACAAGGCATGAATCTTGACATTAATATATTTCCGAAGTCTGTTCATTGTTATCAACTATTTTTTAATTTTTGGAGTACTGATCCTATATATTTTAACCATGTAAAATACACCGAGTAAATCGTGTACGATTTACTCAGCGTATAAGACTCGTAGGTCCAAATATGATTACATTGGTTTCCTGCATAGGGAACCCACAAAACGGTATGAGACTAAGTCGTACTACTACAATATTTTTCAAAATCTTTATTTTTAACGGAGCTATCTGTACAGTTAACAGGTGTAGGCCCTTTAATAACCACATAACATGATAAGGCGCAAGCTTAAATGAAGTTTTAATTCCATAGTTAACTTAATAGCTTTGAAATGTATTTGTCGTGTTTCGAAAATGATGTGCCCCAAAACAGTGTGAAATGTTATTTATTTGTTCAAGTTTAGAACCATACATCTTTGTTAAAATAAATGAAAAAGTAGTGTATAAAATTTCGAACATACGGAAAACGCCTGTACGTTTTATCCAGATTTGTACAATCAAAAATACCATTACAGTCACCTCACGGCACAATCAGTACGTGGTCTTCTAAGAATTAGGTATATTAAAAAGGTCAATTTAGAAGTTTTTCACAAACTTCGGGAATTCCTTAATCTACCGAGAAAGGATAGGTCGTCCAAACATAGGTCCACCAAACATAGGTCGTCGGTTTGTAAAGATTATATATACATAATTTCTCGTGACCACTTGAGTTATCAGCTTCAAACTTAGAAAGTAAATATGGACTAGTATAATGTGCAATGCGTCTACTAGGACTAGTATAATGCACCTACTTTGGTTCCGAATACGTTTCTATATTGTACCATTTCAAACGGGCTGAAATATGTATTTTCGAAACTTACTCTTCTTATAAAATACTATACAGATTTCATGAACCATTGCCAAAAGTTAAAACAAATAAGCGAAATTTAATGTGATTTTTATAAACTAACCGGGGTAAGTGAAACATTTTAAATTTTCTGCCTTTACTTCATGTAATAATACAAAAAATTGCCATAGTTTCAGTCTCAGCTTTGAAAAACTGTTGAATTCTCTAGTAATCTGTGAAATAATCACGTTGAAGATGTTTTTATTTACATACAGTGATGTAATCCAAACAAAACCAAACATTGCCCTGAATGAAATTATTTTCTAATCTAACGATTTATCATAAAATAGTTTTTGAGATATTATAATCTTTGGAATCATAAAGGCATTGCCATTTTGAAATGGTCTAAAATTAAAACTTGATAATCCATGCCAAAATAAGTCTTATTTATCTTACTTGGTCGGTTCTTTAGTTTCCCCACGTCAGTGTGCTGTGTACTACTTTGTCGTATCTTTAGTCTCCCCACGTCAGCGTGCTGCAGCTACTTGGTCGGTTGTTTAGTCTCCCCACGTCAGTGTGCTGTGTACTACTTTGTCGGATCTTAAGTCTCCCCACGACAGCATGCTGCAGCTACTTGGTCGGTTCCTTAGTCTTCCCAAGTCAGGGTGATGGGTGGTACTTGGTCGGTTCATTAGTCTCCTCACGTCAGAGTTCTGGGTGCTACTTGGTCAGTTCTTAAGTCTCCCCACGTCAGAGTGTTGGGTGCTACTTGGTCGGTTCATTAGTCTCCTCACGTCAGAGTTCTGGGTGCTACTTGGTCGGTTCATTAGTCTCCCCACGTCAGAGTGTTGGGTGCTACTTGGTCGGTTCATTAGTCTCCTCACGTCAGAGTTCTGGGTGCTACTTGGTCGGTTCATTAGTCTCCCCACGTCAGAGTGTTGGGTGCTACTTGGTCGGTTCATTAGTCTCCTCACGTCAGAGTTCTGGGTGCTACTTGGTCGGTTCATTAGTCTCCCCACGTCAGAGTGTTGGGTGCTACTTGGTCGGTTCATTAGTCTCCTCACGTCAGAGTTCTGGGTGCTACTTGGTCGGTTCATTAGTCTCCCCACGTCAGAGTGTTGGGTGCTACTTGGTCGGTTCATTAGTCTCCCCACGTCAGAGTGTTGGGTGCTACTTGGTCGGTTCATTAGTCTCCTCACGTCAGAGTTCTGGGTGCTACTTGGTCGGTTCATTAGTCTCCCCACGTCAGAGTGTTGGGTGCTACTTGGTCGGTTCATTAGTCTCCTCACGTCAGAGTTCTGGGTGCTACTTGGTCGGTTCATTAGTCTCCCCACGTCAGAGTTCTGGGTGCTACTTGGTCGGTTCATTAGTCTCCTCACGTCAGAGTTCTGGGTGCTACTTGGTCGGTTCATTAGTCTCCTCACGTCAGAGTGTTGGGTGCTACTTGGTCGGTTCATTAGTCTCCCCACGTCAGAGTGTTGGGTGCTACTTGGTCGGTTCATTAGTCTCCTCACGTCAGAGTTCTGGGTGCTACTTGGTCGGTTCATTAGTCTCCTCACGTCAGAGTTCTGGGTGCTACTTGGTCGGTTCATTAGTCTCCCCACGTCAGTGTGCTGGGTGCTACCTAGTCGGTCTTTAGTATGCATCTTCCAAACCTTTTTGGTGTACTTTGTGAGAGAGGTTTTTAGGCGCATTGAATCGATTTATGAGCATAATACATTGACGTGTATGCTCATAAATATTATACCGCTCTGACACTTGTTTGTTCTTGTGATTCTTGTTCTGCTTGCATTAATAATACACTGGAAAACTAAAAATTTTCGAATGAACCATGCATCATACTACTCTAAGGTTAAAAATAATTTCTTGAAAGATAAATGTTAAGTTTGATCTTAAGAGTAATGTCAGGCAAATCTTGCGAATATTTTTGTGGGGTTCCGGCATATTTAATTTGAAAACATACGTTTCAAAAGTAAAACAACTGCGAAAAATAATGTATATGGCATAGAAAAAATTAACCTAATAATCTTTATGTTACGCGTCAGAACGTCAGTGTGTATGTAATCATTAACATCACTAAAAACTTAGAGTTGCTTTTATGTGCTCTCCCAGTATGCTTGGTCATTGAGAAATTTTGCTTTTAGTAGGTAAAGTTTGACCTTCGAAATAAATTAAACCAATTTCAATTTCCTTACACAGACAATTTTTTTTATATACTTGCTGACCTTTACAAAACACATACTGACATTAAAGGCCGTAATTTGGTATAATGACGGTACATTTCCTAAGAGATGAAACTTATATGTGTTTTTAATTTAATAAGAGAATCAATTTGAGGTTTTAACTTTAAGGGAGTTTACGATTACTTTTATTTTTAGACCTTTTAAGGCACGATTCACTTTTAATTTGAAGTAATCAACGGTATTCACGATTAAACACCCAGTAAAGGATTACATTTTCACCTCTCCATAAGACAATTAAGCATATTAAACATGTATTTTGCCTTAAACAAATGTTTAATAGTAAATAAAATAATGTTGAAATAGTAAAGTATTGATGGTTTTAAGTTAAAATAAAAATGTATAACACATTTTTAATATTTTTCAGAGGTCCTCAGTTCTTGGTCAGTCCTTTGCAGGAACCTGAGTCATCTTCCTCATTTGTAAAAGGTAAATATAAAGAGATACTCTTGCTTTGTTGTACTACAGCGATCAGGGTGAAGTTTGCTGGAAATTGGTAGTGTAAACTGTGATGTTAAATTAGAAAGCCTATGGCACATGATCTTTAGTAATGTTTGATTTTGATTTTAAAATTTTAATTTTCGATCGGAAATATCAATATTCTATATTATTTATATATATTATTGATTTCAATATCTTCTCCTTTGGACACTTCACTACATATAAAACATAATAATATACTAGGCCTTCTATACTATAAAAATAAGTTTTATTTTTCTTAATTGGAAGCGCTAGGAAATTTTCAACATTAAATGAACCCAAGGCAGTGGTATGGTAGACCATTACTTAACGATCTTTGACAATGGACTGTAAGATATAGTGAACCTCCTTTTGAAAGTGAGCCAGAGAACGTACTCTTGGGTTTGGAATATCTCTAGATTGTTCTATAGTGAGCTAACCCGCATGTTTTGAGGAGAGAACAAACCATAAAACTCTTTCTTTTATTTCTTGGTGGCAGTGGTTTTAATAGTTAGTTAACTTTGGTTCTGGTTTACTCTCACAGAATTGTAATAGACATAGAGAGTCAGGGAAAGAGGGCGCTGCAGTAAGCTGTGAATGATTTAAAGTGACTTTCTTATACCAAAAACAATTAAAATCAATTATTTGCAATTATTTTATAAATTAGAAAGTTGCACTAAGTCTCATACAGGCCAGTTCTCCTTTTTCGTTAATCCTTTTGCAACAAAAGCTAATAAAATAAACATAACATAGAAAGTTTTGTGTTTTAGCGAATTTCCCCTATAGGGAAGAAGCTATTACCGTAGGTCTCATGGTAAGACTTAAGCTCGGGACCACTATAACTTTTCGTTTTGGGGCCCCCAGAAGCAAAAAACACTATTCGTTTGAATTTATATATATATATCTATGTGTCTGTTAGCACGATAGCGGCCGCAAAAATGGTCCGATCTTTATGAAATTTGGTGCGGGCATGTAAAGTGGTAATAAATTGGACGAGTTCGTGAACCAGCCCGATCGGACCACCAGAAGGGGGGGTAAAGGGGGATAAACCCCTCAAAAAATGGGTTTTTTTGATTTTTTTTACATAGAAAAATAAAATTTATCGAATTTTTGTGGGCACTATTGAATTCAGCTCAAAAAAACAAACAATTTAGTATTTGAAACACTGCTCTATATCCATAGGTTACCGAGATATTGAAAGTGGTAAACACAGTACGTTATCCCAATGTTAACCTTATGGGAGATAAGTAAAATTCTATATCTCGCTTATTTCTCAACATATCTCAATAAAACTTGGTAAATAGCTTCTTCTAGTTCAGATCTACTAAATATTGAATTAAAACCACCCAGTTTTAATATACCTGTAGCAGCACACCTGCATACTCATTCCCCATGTTATTCTTATGGAGCTTACAAAAACATGTCAAATTTTGCTATGTTGGATTGAAATATGTTGTTTTGCATTTGAAATTCGCTGAGTATGCAGGTCTGCTGCAACGGGGTATTTATAGTTACATTGAAACCCAAACATCACTTTACCCAAAAGGGCGTTCGACGGCACATTGAGTATATTATTACTGTTTAATTATTTGGACTTTTCCATCCGCTTCCAGTGTTTAAACTACACTACATTTCGTGAGGTAAGGAAGTTCCTTCCTTTAAAAAGTGACACAAATTAAATTTACATAATCCTCCTTATTACTACTTTAACCTACAATGTTTCCTGGATTTTTTGAAATTAAAATTAACATTCATCCATACATTAAAAAAAACACTAAAATCTCATTCAGCCACATTTAATTACAGACAGAACATGACTCGTGTTTTTTAAGTCTACGGATGAACGTTAATTTTTTATTTCAAACAATCCAGAAAACCCCTTTAAAAAATGTAGTTTAAACTAGTAAAAAGTGGGATAATCTCATTTTAAGTAGGGCTTCTTGATAACGGGAGGAGTTTCCTTACCTCCCTAAACGTAGTGTAGTTTAGACGCTAGGGGCGAATGTAAAAGTCCATGTAATTTAACAGTAATATCAATTCCTTCGTCATCATTATAACCTCAGCTCTAAATGTGTTCAACATAAATTGAATTTAAGTAAACTCCGAGCAATCCCACATCTTCCTTTAAGGGAATTTATCTCTGACCACAATACCTTGTACCCTACATTGCAGGGTTTAAAACTCATTAAGAAAATGACACATTGTTAATACACATTAAATTGAATATTTTTGTGCTGTACGACCCTACTCGGACTGGTATTTAGAGTTCAACATCTTGTTACTTGCAACTGACTAGAAGTTAAAATCATAACAATATAATGTAGATTACAATGATTTAAGAGTGTTAAATTAAGATTAGGGCCTATCTCATGAAAAATTATTTCTTGTTTGTTGTAACAACTGGCTATCATGATTAGGTATTCAAAACCGTTACCGCGTGTTTATACCCCGTCTTAAACAATTATCAATAATATTTTATGAAGACATTTGTAATTCTTTTAATTTATGATATAAGTTTTACCAAACAGTGTTTAAGCCTGCTTTTTGATAATTTGTTGGAATGAAGAACATAATAAAATACTAACTGATATGAAACGAACGCAAAAAAAAATTTAGCTTTAAACTGCTTAAAAATAAAATATGGAATACATAGAGGACTCCGAAAATAATTGAATAGAAGTCTTGATTGTTCTTTAAATAAATTAATCGATTATTCAATTAAATTATTCAACTCATGTAATACAGTTATTTTTAAATATTTTGTTACCCTTTGCAGTGGCACTAATACATATGATTTGGGCTCTCAGATGGGTGTAAAAAAGAGAGGATCGAGAACACTCTGTCGGGAGAACTGTGAACTAACTGAAGCAGCGCGCGGTCGATAGCCTCACTAGCGCTCCTCGCTTCCTACGTTCAAACTGTTTGGATACTCGTCTTGACACCGCACCGACTTCGAAAAAAAACATTTCAAACGTTGGTTACTGACTGACCCTGACAACTAAATTAAATATTTAGATCGCTCATTAGCTTGTGGATTTATGCGTTCAATAATTTAATTATGGCGACTCTTTAAGCTACCCATTAAAGGATAAAAGGTTTAAGATGCCTTGAAGAATTATTATATAGACTTGTGATGTCCTTTATTCCTCCCGAGCTTGAAAGAAATACTGAAAAAGGGTTCGTAGTGTAAATTGAAATGGAAATGTTAATCACTAAGTACTTTAAAAAACTGTTTATGAGTTTCTTCATTATTTAACTTTAATAACAGCGCGTTGACTGTGAGTCTTAAGATTTAGTTATATTTGCGAGGTAAAACTGAAATATTTACGCCGCACCTTTCTTAAAGAATGTACTGCGATCCAAACTGAGATTCAAAATCGTTCTAACAGTTGAAACTAGCCCTACAAATGACCGTATTTAAGTTTACTGCAAAAAACAACTAATGTAAACAAAAAAACTTTTCATTTTTAACAGTTTTAAATAAAGTACGGTTAAAATTCATCGAGTAAAATATGGGAAGATTTACTGTTTTATTTGTTATTTATTTTGAATTGTCAAAACTTCCAGTTTTCAATAATTTTTAGGTCCTATTTGCAATGTTCATAATGTAATATGAGAAAGTGGGGGGTTTCATATAGTACATTTCCCATTGAAATAACCAATTGCTGTTAACATTTTATAATCAACATAACGATAAAAAGTTGAGGTATATGTATTTAAAAAGTTTTTTATAGCTATTGTAACTCTCTTTTTTTTAGCTTTTATTGTTTCACTTTTAAGAATTTGTTGAAGGTAAACAGCACGGTTATGTACGGTGGTACACAGGCTGTCTCACCCGGTGTCCAGAACGACTACAGGGAAACTTGTGGACCTAAAAATAACTATCCAACAAATCAACCTCGAGGAACCGCGTGCAAATATTTTTAACCATTATGAGATACAAGGTATATTCCAAAAACTGTTTCGATTCTCAATATTTTCCTGTGTACACCTAGAAAAAAATTTATGTATTTTAAAGGCGTTGCTGTTAGGAACACTTTGGTGAAAACTGAAAATTATAATCCCAATCAGTTCAAAATGCCGGCTATATAAGTGAAATTTGTTGGTACAGTATTTATGATAAAACCCTTTATATTTTAAAGCATTTAAACATTGTTCAGTTCTAATTTAAAATCTTTAATCCTTTCTTAACGCAGTTTCACTGTGATATGTTACATGACAATACTATCACATTTTCAAAATTGTCAAAAAACTTTATTTTTGAACACATTGGTAGTCCTGATCACCAAAATTGTCAAATAGAAAACCCCCTTTTTCAGAATCATGATCGTATAACTTAAAGTTATTTTTAAAGGTTTTGTTCTTCAAAAGAGTAAAAACTTAACATATAATATGAATGAAAAATCACTTGTCGATGTACTTTGGATGCTGCGTTTTCGATTTTACCAAACAAGAATATCAATAGCATCATCTTTACAGTATATAGGTCATATACATATTTGGATTGAGAAAGTATAGCCTTGAACTAAATATAGGATATGTGAATAATAATTTTTGATAATAATAATGATTTTTGATTGTTGGGTCTAGTTTGAAGTAGATTTATGATAACCTGTCATCAAGGTAAGTTAAAAGTTCATCGGTCAGCTGACTGAGTTCAATTTTATATTTCGTTTAAACTGAATCTGTGTAACTCGCTTTTGGTTTAAATATCAGATAAAAAATAGTTCAAACTAGAATGATGCATGGAAACAGCCCTAATAGTTAGAGGATTAGTTTACATCTCAGATAGCGAATCTCAGAAAAATATTATTTTATAATTTTAAGTTCTCTTATAAAAAAATTAGATTACCTTTACTCGCTGCTCCTTTCCTTGATGAGATTATTGATGATAATCTTTTGTAATTTTACTGATTTGTTATTTACTCCTGTTACTTATATTTGTTCCCTTTACTCTATTTCACTATTTCATTGAAAATTATACTGTTGCTGCTCATTTTTGTAGGGGATGTACAGATCATGGTGCTGGACCGTGCATAATAATTAGGAAAACATTTAATTTCATCGAAAGCATTTATCTCTGTATAACTAAGTGAGTAACTTGTGTTTGAAACATCCTGTGTTGAGATACTTTGTTTAAATGCGCAGTTATAATTTCTATATAAATAAAAAATAATAATTAAATATTAAGATCTGTATTCATTCCATCAGCACAGTGAAGTGGAAGAATATTTACATTAATGACCTTTTGCACATCACAACTAATTTTTAGGCGCATTTCAAAGACGTTTTCATTGAATGTTTTTCATTCGAACCTGTTAAGGCTAAAAAAACAATGCGTAACATCAGGCATATATAAAAAAAGAATTAAGTAAATTAATATATTATGGATATTTTGTGGATTCCATGGAGTTGTATGTACATTTACCTTGTTAAATGCGTGAAATTGTATAACAAATTTTTTAGGTATGTTTGTATTCAAGCTGAAAAGCTTTATAAAAATAGATATACCTATAGGGCAGGTAAGAGCAAAGCGGCTTGGTCTGCGGTTGGTTGGGGCGGGATATTTAAGTTAATAAAATAAAAACGTAACTGAGTTTGTTTCTGAGCTATTGACCATAGCACCTTCCCTATAATTATTTAAAGTTTGCTGAGGTATTACTTGATAAGGATAAAAAAGATCCAGATAATTATCGACCTGTTTCTGTACTGCCTTCTTTCTCCAAAATCTTTGCTGAAGCTGATTTAAATCGAATCCTTAATTTCCTTCATTCAAATAACATCACCCAATGAATGGTTTGGTTTGGCAAAAGTCTAAGTACCACTCCCACCGGGGCTTATTTTCCGCAAAATTTAACAGAGATTTTTGTGTGCTCTGTCTTTCATCCAAATCTCATCCAAACACAACGCTTTCTTTTATGTAAAAATTACTTCCTTTCTATAATAATTCAGAAGATAAAAAGTTTTGAACAAAATTAAATTTAAGGAATTTATTGTCAAAGAAACAGTCATAATAAAAGGTAACATCAAATATGCTTCTCAATGGAAAAACCACACCAAAAAGGTAGTTTCTGATGGCTCCATATTGCCTACTTTTGCTTTTAAAATTTATATCAATGATTTGCCCGACAATGTTAAACCTGGTTTATTACTATGTGCTGATGACACAGAGGCCAAAGAAAGTAAGGAATGAAATTTAGTTTTAAGTGTAGCATTGAAAGATTTGTTAAAGTAGTTCAAAGTTGATCCAGAGAGCCAAATTTCAAACTGCAAAATGTAGGGATGGCATTGAAGGTTTAGTATGTTTTGACAATGAACAAATTCATGTTTAGGAATCAATTTATATAGTTTATCTTAATCGGAGAGTATACATATTCACAACACTTCGAAAACGTTTAACTCAGTATGTTTTGAAGTGATGCTGGTCCTAAAAATGTTATTGATTAAATACTAGACTGATGTTTTACCATGCCTTGTTTCCTTGAATTTTACAATAGAGAACAGAACTTTGGTGCATTACTTCTGATGCTTATCAACTATTAAAATTTTTCAAACTACAAAAAAGCTAGAGTAATGACTTTTTACCCGGCAAATTATTCTTGTAAACAAACTGTTAATGACCTAAAATTATAACCGTGTCTTATTTATGTTTTCTTAAACGTTGGTTGAATGCAAAATCAAATTTTAAGAAACCGTGTCGTGATATAAATTAACATAATTATACTAATTTTTATTGTTTTACAATATTTTATTCTTAGAATGAAACTGTGAAAATATACCCTAGCTCATGCATGGTTAAAAAATTATTTAAAGACTTGCCGGGCCAATATACAAATCCATTTTTGGCGCATAACCTTTTGAGTTGAAAATAGTTGAATTTTGGTTAAAAATTACCTTAGTATTAATGAGGTATTAAAAGACAAATTAATTTGAATTTATTTATTTTAGTTAGAATTGATTTCACATACATGCATGTACTTTACAGTGTCACCTACAGGGTGTGTTACTTACATAGTGTCTGATCTGGCTCTGCAAGAAAATTGCAAAGAAAACATTTAAGTGGCAATAAAGATGACTTATGACCTGTGACTTTATTATACACCTATCATGAGCATAATGATTTACACTATTATTTGTAATGGCCTTATGTACATTGATGCGAATTATAAGTTTTAAGAGCTGCGGAATATATATAGGCTATACACGAAGAGAGACTGAATTAAGATTAATGCATCATTAATAAGATAAAATCCGTAGCTGTTAATAAAACACAACTGTAGATACGTGTATATAGTGAATTACATAAAAAGCAAGCTACATAAAAAGGTGGCATTGTGGCATTGCACTATTGACAGAGCGCATTCAGAATACTTTATTTGAAACATTTTTACTATCATTAACAAATAAATACATGTGTATTGATAATGTCAGAAAAACAGAAAATCAGAGGATAAATTTTAACATATTATATCACATACGGGCTAAAATCAGTCTACATAATTCATGGCGTATTCTTGGTGAGATGGAAAACTTAACTCATATATATCAAAGTAAATCTATGTAAAAAAAATGCATGGAACATTTCGGCAAGCTCGACGCAAATCATAAGGTTTTTCATTCAAAATGAAGCAAACTTTCGTGTGATCTGATATGTAAACTTGCAGCAGCAGCAGGTTCATGATTTATCTATGACCTTGTCTTATTTGAGTTTTATTTTGCACCTAGACTCAAAATTAATGCATTATCTATGATGTTTCCGAAATCATTACATGCATTTTTGCACCATGTATGGATTGATTAATATTTCATTTTACATAAATCACGTTACATTATATTTTGAATAGGCCTGTATGGATAATCTATTGCATCGCGTGGTAAAGGCGTGCCCTGCTGCGATAGTATTGAGGAGACTCTTCGTCATTTTCTGTTCTACGAATGATGTTTTCTACGCCGCGTCTTTCAGGAGCGATGAAGATTCTTAATAGAGATGGATTTTTAATCCTGGTAAACAATAAAAAGGTATTGTTACATTATAATTATCTTGTCACAGATATACAAAGGTTATCGAAAGCTTGTTTTAATATTTCGGATGGATATTTCAGTAGTGTATTTTACTTCTAGTCACGGAAGTGACCCATTTCGGGGCTGGATAGCGTTTTATGCGCAAGCCACCGAGAGCGTGGAAAAAATGTTCGAGCCCAAAAATACTTTTCATCACGATGCAAATTACCATAAGCTTTCCTTGAAAAATACCTGACATTATATGGTGTAGTAATTTTCAAAATACAAACAACAAACATAAGGTTTTAGAAAAAATTTTGATTTTAAATTCAGCCGGAGAATGACAAAACTTTGTTTTGGAAAGGCAAAGCAACGTTTGGGCAAGGCAAAATTATGTTTAGGTCAGGAAAGGTTAGGTGAACTTAACTTGTTTTGACGGAAATGAGGAAATCAAAAGGTTTCGTAGATCCTAACTGCACAGTAACGGGCTATTTTCGTTTTCAGGTGATGAAAAGTAGCTTCCTCGAATCTTGCATACGTTTTTGTATTTTCCAGACCAGCTTTCGACTGCAATATTGCCTGAACCTGTTTTTACACCAGTTTGAAATTCCCGCCAGCCCGTTGTTGCCTTGCAGGTGGCGCTGGAGAGGCGAGCGGCAGGGAGGTGAACTAGCGCCACGTCCGCGCCCGCCGCCCGCGCACCGAGCGGCTCCCATCTTGGCTGGCGCTGGCGGTCGATACGTGGGCATGGCCGTCACCTGGGCGACCCTGGACGCCAACTGACATGGCGGGCTCTCGGCATCTTGATTGGAGCGGTACTGTTATATATGAATTAGACGATTGTTAAAAGCCTATATTAAAAAGATTAATGTGATCATACATTACTAATTTCCTGCATTTGGACAACTGCAGGTTTTCTTCATTACCTGTAGTTTACATAGGTAGCTATAGTTCACATTAATATATTTACTTCTTTAGGCCTAATATTACAGTATTTCCAATGCGCCCTTTTAAACACATATAGACTAGCCGAGAATATACTAATTTGAATTATTTATCGATAGTATGCAATCAATAAAGTTAAATAACGTATTCGTATGATTATAGCCTTTTAAAATGAAACAAATTAATCAAATCAATTTACATCAAATAACATAAAATAGGCATTGTCGTACGATTATTTAAAATTAGAAATCTACTTATAAATAATGCAAAACAATAAAATAGGCTGTGTTTAATCAAATTATTGTTATTTCTGCTTCAGAAAGGCCTACAATCGCTTATGAAAGTTCAAGAGAGCCGCCGAGAACGAGGTCTCGAATGCCTCGCAGGATATTAATTAGTGAAAAGGAAGCGGCAGAGCCAAAGCCGGTGGCGTGAGATTTACAAGAATGTGTCACGGGAAGGACGGCGCACTAAATCTTCGGAGCAGTCGAGAGGCGACGACGGGAGCGCTAGCGGCCATTACACGCGGCCAATCAGCGACCGGTTGCTATAGTAACGACGGCCCTCACGCTATTGGTCCGCCGGTTTCCACCATGATGCTACGTCACAGGCGCGGGCGCAATGACGCAGCGCTCCAAGCGGCGATTCTACGAACGAAGCCGAGAGCATCACCCGTTGCGCCACTGAGCACGTTTTCGGTGACTTCACATCTTTGTTGAGGAATATATTACAAAATCAGCATTAATTTAGGTTGTATTCAAACCTCTGTAAACGTCCAAAACTTCTGTTAAGAAATAAATTACAATATCAGTACTGTACTAATTTCAAAACATATTCGAACTATTTAAAAAAATGCAATAATTCAGTATAGGAGTAAATTACAAAATCTGTATTGATCCAAGGTTATGTCCAAAACTCTTTAATTTATTATTTCTCGCTCAATAAGAAAACCCAGAGTAAAATAGTTCGTTTTAGACCTAGTTTCAGGCCAATGGACAATTAATTGGTCTATACAGAAACATCTTTATAGGAATTTGCCAAAAAAAATCGCAATTGACATAGGCCTAGTTATATCATAATATATCAAATGTTATATAAAAATAAAATACATTGAAAAATTGTGAATTTTATGTTAATATTTTACTGGCAAAAATAACAACAACCCAAAGTTTGTGAAAATTAATCCTACAATGTATTACGAGCAATATAATAGTAATGTAAAAGTTGGCATAATAGTGTTGTGTTATAATGTTATAAATGTATTTATGTTAAGTGTTTGTAATATGTAATTAATAATGTATTATTTATTATTAATGTTATCAATTAATGTATTTTATTTAGAATATCATCTTGGATTGAGTACATTGCGACCAAGCTCCATTCGAAGAAGGACAAGACATTTATATAAATAATTGCACGTTCAAGTAATTTTTTAACTTCCCTCTAACCTCCCCTATAGGATACACGATTGGTTTTTATGTAAGTAAGGTAGTTAAACAAAATATTTAATGTCTATGTATTACGATATGCTATAATTTTCAAATATATTGGAATCCTTTAGCCAACTGGAGTATAAAAATCACAAACAAATCTTTTAAAACAGATGTCTTAGCACGGCCCTTGCGCTTGGCCATTTGGAGGTTTAAGGTTCAATGGTAAGAAAATAGGTTTACCAACAAATACATCCGATCGTCTCTTCATTATATGTACCTACAACTTATTTTTGATTTGATAAAAACCAAATTCATTTGGTACTGGTTTTAAGATATTGCCAAACAAATATCTTGCGTAGGCCTCATCACGTTACCAAAATGGAATTTATTTGGGGCACATGAACTTTAATCATCCATTGATTAAAATAATTGTGCGGTGAGCCTTGATTATGCAAATAAATCAAGGAAGGAGCCTTTATGCAATATTATTTTAAATTTGTACAATTGTTATACTATCTAGATTAATAACTAAAGCAATTAATTATAAACTCACTTTATTTCGTTAACCTTATTTTTTAATTTGCACCACAGCATAGTAGGGTATTTATTAATAGATGTTTTTTTCCCAGTTTTAAACATGATAGAGTAAACATAAAAGTTTAACTAAACAGTTAAATAACATGAGTTTTATTTACAGATAAATCTTGAATAAATATTCCTCAAGACACACAGAGTTCTGCGTGTGACAATTTATTAACTTATAAAGTTAAGTACGTAGTTTAATTATTTGGGTGATTATCTTGAAGCAACTTTTCCATTATAAAAGTTTAATTTATCATCAAAGTGGATAATGGACTGAGTACCTTTGAGTAAATAAGATTTAATTTTTCATAAAGCCTAAGAGTTTCAAATCACAAGATAATGCAGATTTATTTCAAAATATTTTAAATACAATTATTTATAGTTAAGAAATTCTGTAATTTAATCTCTGTGTAGATTAGCCGATTTAATATATATACATATATAATGATTAATTTTAGAAATTAATTAATATCAGTAGGCCTACATTTAACACCAAAATGATTTCGAAAAAATGTTGCCAACATTATTAATAAGTGTAACCTTACACATGTAAAATTTGTTTTTGTGAATTTATCCAGTGAACAATATCTTTTAACTTAAAGCATTGCAATAAGTCAGAGTCACATCGGTAATAAATGGTAACCAGCAAACTGACACATACTTTCTCCCTTAAAGCCATTTAAAGCAAGAAAACCTATATATAATGAATGAAAGAAAATTTACAATTATCTCACAAATACATACCAAATTTTATCAATCTCGGTAGGCCTAATTAATTAAAGGCGATATCAGTTTTTAAATATTTGCCATAGAAATAACACTGTACAACGTAAATGCGTTAATCGCCAACTGAAAATATGAATAATTACCTCCGCAACCAGTTGACGTAGAGTGATGTTTCAAAAAAACAAGATTATTTAATTTCAAGCCCAGTTTAATGATTACAAGTATATTTTGATTCATTTTAGCGAATTTCCCCTATAGGGAAAAAGCTATTACCGTAGGTCTCATGGTAAGACCTAAGCCCGAGACCATGATAACTTTTCGTTTTGGGGCCCCTAGAAGCAAAAAACACCATTAGTTCGAATGTATATATATATATGTATGTGTATGTGTGTGTGTGTGTGTGTGTGTGTGTGTGTGTGTGTGTGTGTGTGTGTGTGTGTGTGTGTGTGTGTGTGTGTGTGTGTGTGTGTGTGTGTGTGTGTGTGTGTGTGTGTGTGTCTGTGTGTCTGTGAGCACGATAGCGGCCGTAAAAATGGTCCGATCTTAATGAAATTTGGTACAGACATGTAAAGTGGTAATCCCTCGGACGATTTCGTAAACCAGCCCGATCGGACCACCGGAAGGGGGAGTAAAGGGGGATAAACCCCCAAAAAAAAATGTTTGAGTTTTTTACAAAGAAAAATCAAATTTATCGAATTTTCGTTTGCACCGTTGAATTCAGCTCAAAAAACAAACAATTTAGTATCTTGAATCACTGTTCTATGTCCATTAGTTACCGATATAATATTGAAAGTGGTAAACGCAGTAGGCCCCTACGTTGTCCCAATGTTATCTTTATAGGAAATAAGTAAAATTCTATATCTCGGTTATTTCTCAACATATCTTGATAAAACTTGGTAAATAGCTTCTCATAGTTCAGATCTACTAAATATTGAATTAAAACCAACCAGTTTTAATATACCTGTAGCAGCAAACCTGCATACTCATTCCCCATGTTATTCTTATGGAGCTTACCAAAACATGTCAAACCTCGCTTAGTTGGATTGAATTATGTTGTTTTGCATTTGAAATTCGCTGAGTATGCAGGTTTGCTGCAACGAGGGTATTTATGATTTTAAGTAAACTGTAGTTTCTTTTTATTTTTTAACACTTAAATTGTCATAATTTCTGAACATGAGTTTTTACCAACATGCGGGTGGTGTAGTTTTATTTATTTATTTATTTATTTGTCTACGGCAAACACCATTTTACAAAAGCATTCCTAGAACTATAAGTTACAGTGAATATAAATAATGTGTACTGAACTATACAATAAATAATAATTCCAAGTAAATATTGACTTACTATAAGCTAACAAGAAAATACGTGCAAAAACCCTAAAAAAAGTTATATGAATAATATAATATAGAGAGATATTTTCAATTACTAGAAAAATTAATACATGCAAGAATGACAAGATGGTAACACTTTGATACAGAAAATGACAAAAAACTACAAGCTATTAACACAAACAGAGACGGAAAAAATTAATACAATAGGAAAAGTATAATGATATTGTGTTGAACTATCGTGAGGCAAAATTAGTTCTGCAAAACCAACGAGGAGTCACTGAAGAGTGTGTCTTCTGAGAAGAGCCTCCACTTCTTCCTTGAAGGAGAGGACACTGCGGCCGAAGAAATGAACATCGCCACAGATTGAGTTTCCCGTTCGCATCAGTCGGGGTAATGTACTGTGCTGGCTGTAAACTGTGGAGTGATGAGCTCTATCGAAAAGCTGCTGCTGTCTTGAGTGACGAGGGATGTGAAAGAAAACCTTTCCTAGCAATTCGGGACAGTCTAGTAGGCCGTTCACGATCTTGAACAGGAACAGAGAGTCCGTTAATTTTCTTTCGTAGAGAGAGATGAAGTAGACCAAGTTGTAGCCTGACGTCTTCGAGTTGAACCTCATTGTATCGAAATCCCATTCTGACACCGATGAGTCTCAAGAAGCGGTTTTGGACCCTTTCAAGCTCAGCTATGAGACCCAGTTGGTAGGGGGACCAGACGGGTGAGTTATATTCCAGTATGGAGCGGACTAGAGTCACAAAAAGTGTTTTGATGGTAGATAGCGAGAAGGGTCCTCTTGTGGATCGGAAGACTAAGCCAAGCATCTTGTAGGCCTTGGAACAGACATGGGTGATATGCAGGATGAAGATTCGGAGTGAAGTAGACTCCCAAGTCTCGGACTTCATTGACAGACTGTAGAACATACTGTCCAATGTGGTAGCAGGAAGGATTTCTCAGTGGCGAACGTGAGAATTGCATCACCACGCATTTTTTCTCATTCAGGTCCATGGAGTTGATGCAGCACCAGTGAAGAATGCTATCCAGATTTCTCTGAAGACGGGAACAGTCGTCCATCGATGCTATCTCACAAAAGAGTTTAACGTCATCTGCGAATAGGAGAATCTCGACATCAAGTACATCAGCTATGTCGTTGACAAACAAATTAAACAGAAACGGGCCCAGGAGTTTTGTTCGGTATCTTAAGCACTATAAGCTATGGCATTTTTATCAAAGTCGTCAGAGCCGCTTATGAGAAATTTGGATTTTGTTGTTTTTTATGGGGTAAGTATCATTAAAAATAAAAAATTTAAAAAAAATAGAAAAACTTGAAAATATTACACGCACACACAGACACCACTCCAAAACCACTTTATCGTATTCAGGGAGCACTAAAACAAATATATCAAAAAACAATTCAAATTCGAAAATTTTGACTAAAACAAAACTTTCTCTATATACTATGTATAGGGGGGAGAAAGTAAAAATAAAAAATATATATTTATAAATCCAGAAACCGATTTAATTTATTGATTAGGGCTAAGGAAAAAATTATTTTAAGCTATAGACCTAAATTTAATGGAAGCAATAACATTTCGCATAAGTTTTGGAGAGTAAGAAATGAAACTAGCAAGGCGCAACTTAGTTAGAGATAGATTGAAAAATATATCAAGAGACATTTCTCAGAAATAAATAAAAACACATTGAAAGAGGTAGCTAATTACTTCAATTCTTATTTCTCATCTGTTGGTCAGAACCAACAGAATCTTCCATTAATTTTAGCGGAGCACGGGTAGTGAATGACAATGACTTTGTGATTAATTAGCACTTTTCAACTGATCCCTCTAACCGAATTTGACTCATTACGCCACACAAACAGTATACAAGGCTTTGCATTCGGGTGTGCAGATGCATTCTTCAAGTTCCGGCCAAATCATTAGGGGGTGGCGAAAAATGGAAACTCCAGCTGTTTAAATGGCTTGATGTTAAAGACACCTCCGCTCCTCTAGACAGTTAAGTAGTTGAACACATTTCCAACAGATAGAAGCACATTTACTTGGGTATGTTTGGAGAACTTACTACTCAGCTGATTTGGAGAACATAAACAAAGAGCATATAACTGTCTATAACTTCAATTTGTTGGCCACTTGTTTTGAGTCTGAAATAATTTTACCATCGTTTTCGAGTTTGATAGATTCTGAATGCTTGGTTGGTTTTGAAATATTATTAATTATTTTCCGGGCAGATTTTGAAAAATTTTGACAATGTTTTAAAGTGCGATCCACATCATAAGCTTTTGTTGCTTTAATTACTTTTCTGTAAATTCTTTTGTAGTTTCTGTAAAATCTTTAAAATTTTGATTTTGAGTTTGAATGTAAATTGAGTGAAAGAATTTGAGTTTTTCTCAAGATATACGAATACCGCGAGTAATCCAGGAATTCGTTTGTATGGATGGTTTGATTTTTGATTTTTTAAAAGGACAAAAAGTGTTTAAATGAAAACTTAAACAACTCTCAAAAGCCTGGAACATGTTATCTACATGTGAAAAGTTTTTGAGAAATACCCATGATTCATATTTCAAGGCATTGTTCAATACTTCAATGTTTCTAGGTTGAACAACCCTATTAAATTTGAAAGAGGGAGCTATATTTTCCGGCAAGTGACCAGGGACTACTACCTCCTGTGCAAAGTGATCAGAAATGGCTGCATTTATCACTGAGACTTTGGAATTTGGAATGTTTGTTACTACATTGTCGATGGCCGTTCTCGACGTCGCTGTTACTCTGGTTGGCGTGTTCACGGACCAAATTAAATTGAATGTGTCCAGGACATCCCGTAACCGCTGGGTTTTGTGGTTGGTGTGGTCTAGAACATCAATATTAAAATCCCCCATTACAATGAATTTCTTTTTACTTTCATATGCAAATTTAAAAAGATGTTCTAGTTTTTCGAAAAAATTATCAATACACCCACTGGGTGATCTATACAGACCAATAATATGTAGGTTGTTGGCAACCTAGACACGGTTGCCACCAACCCTCACAGCTTTAACCCGCAAAAGGTTAAAGTCAAAGTTTTTCAGTGCAATAAAAAATTTTAAATATTTAATTTTTATTAAGGACTAGCAGATATACCCGCAGCTTTGCCCGCTGAAAAAATGACTAATTTTAATTAACTCATATTATGCCATGTGCAATTTTTAGGAGTAGTTATAAAATGGACTGATTTTGGTTGTGGGCCAATGGCGTACAATTACACCCTTAAAGTGCAGCTAGTAATTCCTCCTTAGATTGAAGTGAGAAGGTGTAACGTTCCTCTAAATATTTTCCCTCATGATTAGCAAATGGTATGAATGAGTTTCCTCCATTTGCCAATACAGAGAATGAGACATAACCCGGGATGTAAAACAAACAAAGACGCTAAGGGCGGTTTTTCGACTAAACGTTATTATGAATTTAGTAAGTCTTTGAAAATAGACCGAAAACTCTAAAAAAGTCCAAAAACATATTTCCCAAACCTTTCTCGATCACTTTGAGGACCGGGTCTCCAACCTATCGATAAGGCAAAATTATTGTTGTAATGGTATAATTTTGTAATTTAAATCTTCGTCACCTAATTAATTTTAATTTTCAAACTCTCTTTTTAGTGGATGTACATGTACTCGAAATGAAATATCCATAATGAGTTTTAAGATTTTAGTTTGAGAAAGGTCTTATTTATTTATTGGACGGATAAACCATTTTAAGAGAGTACAAAATTGTACTTCAGACGGTTCGTACAACGCAAGTAGCTAAGTGGCATTTGACAAAAATATAGTAGGTGGCTGAAATAAATTTGTACATTTTATCCTCTTGTAGATTGGATATCTTACCTATTCTATCTCCTGAAAATATTGTATAGGCCTTCCATCCATGGTTTCAAAAACTGAAATAGTCACCATTTTGAATTTTATAATAAACTCTATTTTAGTCATCTGAGAGAGAATATCTTAAAAACCTTTCTTTATTCGCATCTAATGCCTATAAAGACCATCTGTGTCAAATGTCATGGCCGCCATTTTGAATTTCAAAATATACCATATTCAAGCGTTTTGAGAGAAAATATTGCAAAATCCTTTCTTAGTACGCATCTAGAGCCTGTAAAGAATATTTGTGCCAAGTTTCATTGCTCTAAGTCTTATAGTTTTTTAGAAACTGTGATCAATCAGTCAATGGGTTTTGGCTTTTATATAGAAGATATAACCATTGTTCTGAAAGTCAATATGTTGGCGAAGTTTTCCCCTCGTTATTTAGATACACAACCATTCTGTTATGTTAAGGCAAAATATACAAAAAACCTATTCTTACAAATTCTTCATTGTTTTCATGCTTTTCAGTCACTAAAACTTATTACAGCAAGAGGCCAAACTTCAGAATAATACAGAGCCGGAGGCAAATATTTGAAATATTTTCTTAGGGACTTCCCTCCAGAGTTATTCCAGAAGCCAGATGGTCGAACCGGGATACGGTTTAGAGCAAAAATGTTATTATCAGTGTAATTACACTTCCAATTTCCCAAGAGTACCATTGCGAATCGCTAGTCCGCATGCTAGAAACGGTGTAAAAAGTGCAGGAACTGCAGAACCGTAATTGCAGAGAGCAATGACCGCCGTGATATCCAGCCTGCATCAGACGCCTGCGCGGCGAAGCGAAACTCTCAGCGCCTGCGCCGCGCCTGCGCACCGCGGCCCAGACACGTCCCGCGACTGATATCGGCGCAACATGTTTAGAAAACTCCGTCATAACGCCTCAAAAAAATGCAAAAGAAATTGAAATCTAACCAAATGAAAGTCAAGTCAAGTCAAAAATATTGCAAAAAATATTTTACAGACAAAAACATAACTTCATCGCATAGAAAATTTCCTTCCGCACAGACTAGATCTGTGCGGGTGGAAGAAGATTTGTGCTCAGCAGTGCTTTTTCTATCAGTTTTTTTCTTTTACACAAAATACTTTTATATTTTTGTAGTCACTAAGTTTTTATCAATCCCCAAGATTCCGGACCAAACGTTAAACAAATTAAAGAATTGAGATGAAAGGAGTAGACTACACTCGGTTCTACGGTCACGGTTCAGTATAGAAATTTCCATGAGATAGCGATTGTGGATGTACAAAAAGCATTCATATATACAGATAATAAACAGAGCGAAATTAAAAAAACACATAATATACTCTATATTTATTATTTCTTTTTTATTTATAATCCGGTATGCATAGCATGTTGCAAATTTTGGCAACACCTTGTACTTTTGAATTTTTGACTTTTCACATATTAAAACTTACCAGTACGTTGGTGGGCTATGATTTTGTAACAAGATGTAATAAATAAATTAAATAAAAATACAGTTAACAGGCCTGCTCTCTCAACTAATTTTAAACGCTTACTTTAAGCTTTGTTCAACTTATCATGGTGAGATTTGACATAGGCTATTGGCTTATTTCCCCAATAGGGAATGAGCTTTTACCGCAGGTCATAAGGTAAGACCTAAGCCCGGGACCATCACAATTTTTCGTTTAGGGTCCCCGGATGCCAAAAACACCATTTGTTAATTTTCATAAATATATAAATTTGTGTGTTTTTCAGCACGGTTACTTCCACAAAAATGGGCCGATCTCAATAATATTTGACACAGACGTGTAAAGTAGTAATTATTAGGACGAGTTCGTAAACCACCCCGATTGGACCATTAGATGGCATGTAACGAGGAATACACCCCTCAAATATGATTTTTCTAAATTGTTTACTTAGAAAATTTTAAACAATAAAGTTTTTGTTAGTACCATCAAATTTAGATTAACAAAATAATTTATTATTTAAATCATTGCTTGATATCCATTATATTTGAAGAGTGCAGGGAAAGAACGTGTTAAGTCCAATTTTTTTCAATTTGCAGTTACAGATGGTTTTGTATAGCTCATAGTCTGCAGATGAAATTGTCAAGGGAGAAAAGCAAATAAAGTGCTTAGTCCAGGAGATATTCCACTTTTAATTTTAGCTATGCAGGGAAAAATCGTGCTAAGTCCCAATGCACGGAAAGAACGTGGTTAGTTCAAGAGACATTCCTCTTTTGATAAGGGAAAACCGTGTTAAGTCCCAAGACAAGGAAAGAACGTGGTTAGTCCAAATCACCTGTTTACTCTGAGCCGTTTTTATTTTTTTCATTTTAGAAACACTTAAACAATGTGTTAGAACATTAGTAGGTACCGGTAACATGAATTTGTTTATCATGTGGCCATTTTATATAAAAAGGTTAATATTGTGATAATTATCACTAAGACTTTATACAAGACTTGGACTTATCACGTTTTTTCCCGGTAAGTGTGACTTAACACGTTGTTTTCCATTCAAGTTAGACAATGCTTCACATTTTAATTTCTTTAAAGCTAATTACTGAAAATTTTCACTCTTAAACATGTTTAGCATTTAGAGTAATACTTTCACAAATGAATTAAAAAACATTGTGACAAATTTATAATTTAAACTAAGTTTTTTAAGCCTTTTAACTTAAAATTTCCTCTCCTGTAAAATTTAAAAAAGTGACTTAACACGTTCTTTCCCACTCTTCATTTTATATATTTTATTTTATATCTCTACTATTTCTCGACATATCTCACATAAACTTGGTATTTGGCTTAATATAGTTAAGATCTACTTGAATGTGCCATTTTTAAATTTCCGGAACAGCAAACCTTCATGTATACACATTCCCCATGTTACCCTTAGGTGAAATAAATCAAATCATGTCTTCCTTATATTTCCAAACATTTATAGATAAAACTTAATTAGCTTCTTATTGATGAGGTCTGTTGTATATTGACTTACAACCACCCAATTTTTATAAGTCTGTAGCAGCAAACCTGCATATACGCTCTTCGCATGTAATTCTTGTGTAAAATCAATTTTATTCACATTTTATATTACTAATAATTCCAAATGCTGTACACTGATTTTTCTAGCCAAGGCAAATGGTTGCCAGTAGGATGTTATAATAAGTAGTGTTTCTAACTTGAAAACTTGAACGAATTGGATTTTTAACATTTAAATCTGTATAACTTCTGAACAGTCACTTGAGTGAAATCGCTGATTTTAAGCACTATAATATTAATTTTTCATAAAATTCGTTTAAGCGGTTTTTTAATAATTAAGGATTTTTATCTTTTTTCAATGAGTATTTACGAGTTCAATATCCTTAAAATTCAAACTACAAAATACGTAAAATGACTGGGGGTATCAGGGTTTGATACAAACATGCCAAATTTCGTGAAAATTGGACCTCGTAATGTTGTCTCTAGCTCAGTTTACACCCACACGTACACGTTCGGACAGCCATCACAAACAAACTCCTTTTTGGATTCAGGGAGCTCCAAAACGAATATATCCACTACCGACACAAATTCGAAAATGTGAATATATTCAATACTTCCTCCAAATACTATGTATAGAGAAAGTCAAAATCTATATAATTAATACGCCAACACGAAATTTGTCTTATGAACTCCTCCGTCATTTCTTAACCGATTTTGATCATTGACGGCTCATTGGAGATAGCGTGTTGCGTAGATTTACAAACTGGCCTTACATTTTTGAAAAAGTCCCTTGGGCTCTGCCCCATTGGCTTTTAAAGTTCCCATGTTATCCTTATGAAGAACATAATTGTTTACATTTTGATCAGCTGGATAATTTAATTGCTGTTATTTTTTAATTTGTGTAAACATAACCCTCAAGACGGATCGTGTTAGCATGATTGTGTTTTAAATTTGTCGCCATTTGAATTATCGCTCTGCTAGAGTAGCGCACGATTCCGTGCGCTCGGATCCACTAGTAGAAAATTAAACCAAAGTGAAATATGAATTATCGCAGATAACACAGAATAGTTTTGGACGTAGCCTATTCAAAAATCGCCTTATGATCAACTCTTCAATAACGTTAAAAATTGTTGAATCATTATTTTAATTTTAACTAGAGCCGATAAACCGATATTACCCAAACCGATGTTACTAAACCATTACTCAAATATTCCTTTACAAAGTAATCTCATAAATATTTTTTCCAATAAGATTTTTGATTAATTTTATATTTTACTATCCTTTTCTTTCAAAACAAACAAACTGGAAATGAATAAACATGTTCCCCACGAATTCTTAAAATATTTTTAGAATGTTAAAATGTTCACATTAAGGGGGTAGAAATAGCCGTTGAAGTCGTTACCAAACGATAATTGAAGTTTTAGGATAGTCGGTCACCAAAAGAGTCAAGCCAGCGGTTCACGATGTATAGTGAATTGTGCTGTTTTCATATTAAGTTACTGATTATTAGCAACTTGCATATAAAAGTAGTGAAATACCGAAGTGGCCGGGCCGCCGCCGCGCCGCGCCGGGACGGAACAGGAGCGCGGACCGTCTGCTCATGGAGAGCGTTTATGGCAGAGAGGTAAGTACAATAAACAACTTTATGGTAGGTAAACAAACGTTATAGACCCTAACCTAACTAACTACCTCGTACGCTAGTGCTACCTGATAAATGGTTTACTGGGGTTATAAGGTCCGTTTAGGATCGAATGCCGATGCCACGCGCCATCGTCGGTTTTTGAATGCGTAGTTCGATTCAGGTAGGTTACGTCTGTCACTGAATGTTAAAAACGTTACTGTCGCATGTCTTGTGACTAGTTTTGGACCCGTTTTGAAATTTAAATGTGTTTTCAAAATCATAGTTTTTTATGTTTCTGTGTCGAATTAACTATTTATGAATTATTTAAATATCAGCTTCTCTCACTTATACTTTAAATCATATGGTCACTAAATGGAAATGAAGAATATTATTTTGGTTGATCCGATACACTCGCATTTAAATAGTTTATTCTCTGTAGAATTACATTCTTTAAAGGCTGTTTACAGTAATTCGTTTCCACATTCTCATATGAAAAAATCAATATTTTTTAAAGTTCATTGCATATTTCATAAGCTTAACCACTATTTTCATGGATTAACTTTTGCTTCTTCCCATTAGTACCAGAAGAGATATTGGTACAAATAAAATATGATTTTATAGAAAAATTATGAAATATGATGGTAAGATAGTTTAGGATGAATTTTGATGGATTATGCCGTCTAAAATAAGAGGGAGGGTCCAAAACAAAAATTACGGAATGAGGATGCCCACGAGAGAAGGGGGTTAAAATAAGGTAATTTTTTAAATAATATCTTTAAATAATGTTAATCGTAATATCAATCAATAATTGAAATAAACTGAATTCATGTGCGAATAATCAGAACAAGCTTTTCCAAAATTTAATTATCAAAAGTAAGCAAACAAGATTTTTCCACAGTTTCACAAAAAAAAACACTGAGGCATTTTATTTAAGTTTTATGACAAAAAAAAGGAAAATTTAAATTTTATATCCGATTTATCTTTTTCATAAACATGTAAATAAAACACACCTAACGAAGAGTGAGCACTAATTTATTGGAATGTCAAAATATCGCACTTTGATAGCGATCAAAGATTTCGTCGAGAGTCGTCAAAATATTTCACTTTTTGATACCAGATTGAGTTTTTATACAGTGCACATACGTAATGCCCGTTGCATTCAAATCAAATTTGATCGAACTGTTACCGACGATTTTTCCCACCCAATGATCCTCGGTTTTTGATGGTGATATGAAGGAGACGTCATGAATCCGAAACATGGTGTGGCAATGTAAGCCCTATACTTACTTTACAGAAGGATCAGATTCCGTAGAATGATGCGTAAATTCTGGATTCATTCGGTAAATATCTGTAGAGAAGAAACGCGCTGGTTCTTCAATTCAAAGTTTGGAAAATTCATAATAAATGAATCCGAGTTCTTCAACTTCTTGAGAAGCGTTTTAGAATTTATTTGAGGAAGAACGGAGAGAGGGAAGGGTGAACGGACGGCAAGAATTGAGCTTCCATTTGGCCATTACGTAGACAATGGACGCCGCGCCGGACTCCTCTAGCTCTGCACGGCTGTAATCGGGACTTTATTCGATCCAAATTAGATTCGACGTAAGTATAAGCATCTATGGCCTTCAATGGACCACTACTGGAATTTTGACGTTCGAATTATCTCTATCCGAACAAATTCGATGCGGGTGCAATAGGTCTAATGAAGAATTAGAAATTTACAAAAATTATTCCTATCGAGCGGTTTATTAATCGGTTATGATGAAAATTTGCATCTCAATGTATTATTGCAAATACTTGTTCTGCACATCGATTTCTTTTGACTCTGCTAGGGAATGCAACAAGCGCGCTTTGGCGACGGAAGGCGCATGAACACTCGAGTTCTCTCTGTCACAATCAGCTATCGGCTAGGCTGCACTTATACTATCATTGTTATCTCTGAGCCTTCGTGTAGGTGGCCTTCGCGGAAAATTACAGGAAATAGTTTCACAATTTCTAAGGACTTATCGTTCCATTGCAAGAGAGCCATTGCTGGTTCTTAGCACTGCAAGCTTCCGAACACAACATATTCTTGAAATGTATTAATAACGACTATCGTTGTCAATAACGTAGTCAATTAAAGTTATCTAAGGAAATCTGCTTTTAAATGTAACGTGCACGATCGTTATGATTAAAACCTTACTCGTAAAATTCTTTTGGTTTTGCAAAATTATCTTATATTTAAATTTAAATTTTCGTTTGGCATTAAGCTTGACTTATGCTTCGGTTCTGTAGCCAACTGAAATTCACAATCATAAAATAATTATAAATTCTTATACAGTATAGTTATTCGTTTGCTAAATTGAGCTTTTATAAAGTTTCAAACCAAAACAATATGACAAAGTGTGACCCTTTAGGAGTTATGGGGCATCTCTAACTCCATATTTAGACTTTGCATATGAATTGGGGGGTAGTGAAATCCAAAACTAAAAAGAGGTGGGGGTTTGCACCAGAAATCGCGTGATTACTATTTTCAACAATTTTCGTAAGTTTAGAAGAAAACGTGTTACTGACCTATCATATGAATACTTTTTGATTCAAACAAACCCTAAGGCAATTTAGAACCCTTAAAATTCGGTAACTTTGGTAGAAGCAAAAAATTGGCCAGTAGGGTTTGCGGCATTTTGTATTCTTCTACTCATTGTTTTTGCCCTTCAAGTGCGCAGTCCCTCGATGGGGGTTTTTGTTTGAACAAGTGTGACGGATCCCCATTAAATCACATATTGGGACGGTGAAGATATGACATTAACAGTGTAAAGTAGTTTTTTAAATTGGAACTCGCATGCAAAATATGTTTTTATACATGTTTTAAAAGCTGTTAAACTACAATACACAAATTTAAATTTGTTTCTTGCGGGCCAGAGTAGGTCTAGAAGAAGAAGAATTTTCATTGTTTCAGATTGAAATTAAATAAAACTAGATTTAAGACTATGTTATGCTGCAACAACATGATGATAGACTAATAACTTCACTAGCAATTTTACTAAACACAACTGAGAGGTATTTTTTACAGCAATATTGTAAGAGTGTAGTATATTTCATTATTAGGGCAGCAAGTCGCGCCCAAATAGTGAAATATAGGATTATTTGTGATGCTTTACGCACGAGGGAAGGTTTTGACCAAGGTGTCAAGCCTGGGTCGAAAATGACTGAGTTACGAAAAGCAACATCAGCCCGTGTTATAAACTATATTTTCCATCATAGTGCTCAAAATACTGAGCTAACCACTTCGCAAAACAAAGATTTTACGTCTTAACTAATTTCAAGAGTTTGCTTTCATTATGGATCAATCTTGTCCTTTCTATTTACAATCACCTGTTATATATTTTGCGTAATTTGTTTTGTTAGGTTAAGTTAACAACGCATTTATTGAACATCGAATACTCCCGGTTACTGAAATAACAAAAAAGTTAAATAAAATGGAATAAATTACTAATTTCAATACTATCGTCACATTTGATTGTTGTGTCGATTTTTTTACAGTCACAACGTCATCGGCATCAGTAGATTCTTTTGCTCCCTAGGGCGAGAAAGAGCTTATTACGCCCCGCAACATTTGTTATGAAAACTGCCGTTCTGGCGGTGGTATCACGAAAAGTATTTTTTCAATCTGTGCTTCGTGTATTTCGGTCCGTTGAAGGAGTTTTCGGATGATAAAACAGAACAATTGTTCACGGTGCGGTTGTTTCAATACATAGACATTCATTTCATCCAATTAAAATAGTTTGGCGATGAACGTGCTGGGGCAAGGCAATGACA
The DNA here is from genome assembly GCA_035578135.1 of Flexamia atlantica. Lineage (NCBI taxonomy): Eukaryota > Metazoa > Arthropoda > Insecta > Hemiptera > Cicadellidae > Flexamia > Flexamia atlantica. Next base: position 35,658,987 of record JAQJVK010000010.1, read on the forward strand.
AAGGTGGACACCGTTTCTACAGAAACGCCACCGTCGGACTGCGCCAGACCTGGAGGGCTGAAGTGGACCGCTGCTGAGGCCGGTCGCTGCGGCCAGGGCTGAAGTGGACCGCTGCTGAGGCCGGTCGTTGCGGCCAGGGCTGAAGTGGACCGCTACTGAGGCCGGTCGCTGCGGCCAGGGCTGAAGTGGACCGCTGCTTAGGCCGGTCGCTGCGGCCAGGGCTGAAGTGGACCGCTGCTGAGGCCGGTCGCTGCGGCCAGGGCTGAAGTGGACCGCTGCTTAGGCCGGTCGCTGCGGCCAGGGCTGAAGTGGACCGCTGCTTAGGCCGGTCGCTGCGGCCAGGGCTGAAGTGGACCGCTGCTGAGGCCGGTCGCTGCGGCCAGGGCTGAAGTGGACCGCTACTGAGGCCGGTCGCTGCGGCCAGGGCTGAAGTGGACCGCTGCTTAGGCCGGTCGCTGCGGCCAGGGCTGAAGTGGACCGCTGCTTAGGCCGGTCGCTGCGGCCAGGGCTGAAGTGGACCGCTGCTTAGGCCGGTCGCTGCGGCCAGGGCTGAAGTGGACCGCTGCTGAGGCCGGTCGCTGCGGCCAGGGCTGAAGTGGACCGCTGCTGAGGCCGGTCGCTGCGGCCGCGGCTCCGCGGCTCCGTGCGGACGTGGGGCAATCAACGGGTTTATGATTACAGTCGTTAAATGCAGCTTGGAAATATTCCTCGTTAAAATCTCACTTGTTATCTAATTAAAAAGCTTAGTTAAAATTTTTCGTCCGGCTACTATTTGTCGGTGATCAAGAATTATGAAACGATTTTTTTATTCCAGCTATATAATATTACCGACATTCCAAAATAATTATATGTCACTCATCAGCGAAGAAAGCGTTCGTGAGAATTTTCTTTTTGCCCACATTCTTTCATGACTGGAAATAAGTTTGTGTCTTAGGTAAAGTTATAAGACTGGGCCTAATAGAGCTAATGGAATTTATCGATATTTTATAAGACACTCCTTTGTCACTGCTGTTATAATTTTTAACGAATCGAAGACAAATAAATAATTTCAAAATTATAAAGTTAAGAATACACGCACAACAGATAATTGTTATTTGATGAGCATAGTGATTTTCAAATCATAGTTCAGGCATATTACAGAATTACAGTAGCCTTATCGTCAATATCATTAGAAAATGAATGAAGTATAAATCACACCGCCAAAATGCATAAATATATTATAACTGAGAGAATAGAAGAATCATTTTAACCTGGCTTCTAGAATGTTTGTACCGAGTGATCGAACATACAACTTAAAATGTTAAAGAAAGAGTTACAAATATAACCATTCCTTTATTTTGATGACTACCGGTGGTTCATAATTACAAATTAAATTCGAGTTTCAAGAAAAACCACGCACTATAGAATATTTCACCGAAGATCTTCAAAACAGCGATATACTAGGGCGGTGTGTTAATGAACGCAAAAGCCCGCAGGACGAGATGAAATATAAACTGTATAAAAACGTCCCCAGCTGCGAGTTGTCGGCGGCGAACTACAAAAATGAGGGCCGAAAACAGACTCAAACAAAGTTTTGGGTTCTTAGAACTGCACGGCGCAGTCTGCGTGCACGCGTCCTGAGGCAGCCGGCAGGTCCGGGTCATTTGGTTATCTTCATTGGTTCTGGCTATCTTATAAAACCAAAACATCAATTTAGGTACATCAAAACGAACTGATAATTCAGATGAAACATCCAACATTCAACAAAAGCCGTTATGTCCCGTTGACAAAAGCTTGTCGGTTCAAACAGAATGTCAGGATATTCAGTATGTAACTGATATACCCTACGTTAAATGAGCAGTTGGGTAATGTTAGCACAGGGCAACGTGCTCCGTTCATAGGAGGGTGCCAGATCGATCCTAGGCAAGATCATTTATGTAACTGATATACCTTACGTTACATGAGCAGTTGGGTAATGTTAGCACAGGGCAACGTGCTCCGTTCATAGGAGGGTGCCAGATCGATCCTAGGCAAGATCATTTATGTAACTGATATACCTTACGTTACATAAGCAGTTGGGTAATGTTAGCACAGGGCAACGTGCTCCGTTCATAGGAGGGTGCCAGATCGATCCTAGGCAAGATCATTTATGTAACTGATATACCTTACGTTACATGAGCAGTTGGGTAATGTTAGCACAGGGCAACGTGCTCCGTTCACAGGAGGGTGCCAGATCGATCCTAGGCAAGATCATTTATGTACCTTACGTTACATGAGCAGTTGGGTAATGTTAGCACAGGGCAACGTGCTCCGTTCATAGGAGGGTGCCAGATCGATCCTAGGCAAGATCATTTATGTAACTGATATACCTTACGTTACATGAGCAGTTGGGTAATGTTAGCACAGGGTAACGTGCTCCGTTCATAGGAGGACGCCAGATCGATCCTAGGCAAGATCATTTATGTAACTGATATACCTTACGTTACATAAGCAGTTGGGTAATGTTAGCACAGGGCAACGTGCTCCGTTCACAGGAGGGTGCCAGATCGATCCTAGGCAAGATCATTTATGTAACTGATATACCTTACGTTACATGAGCAGTTGGGTAATGTTAGCACAGGGCAACGTGCTCCGTTCATAGGAGGGTGCCAGATCGATCCTAGGCAAGATCATTTATGTAACTGATATACCTTACGTTACATGAGCAGTTGGGTAATGTTAGCACAGGGCAACGTGCTCCGTTCATAGGAGGACGCCAGATCGATCCTAGGCAAGATCATGGGCAAGGTTTGAATCTGCAACCAGTTTGAATCTGCCATGAACTTTTGGGCCAATAATTAACCATCCTATTGAAATCAATCATCCTGTTTGAGCCAGAAACAAGGCTACTTTCTTCCATCCTCATAATATTCGTAATCTCTTTCTAACACACCTAGATAATGTCTTCATCGTCTTGAGATAGTGATTTGTAGTTTTACACCCGGCCCGGCGATCACGAAAAACTGCCATGACACATTGGTCCTATAATCAGGGGTGCCCCCTGCCCATCCCCCCAAGGCTTATGGCGCATCCCCCTCCCAAAAAAAAAACAAAAAATATTGCCCGGATCTTTCAACTACTAGAGCCTGTTTACCAGAACACTTAATTTATATAAAGAAATTTCATATCTCAAGATATTTGCAACTAAGGTACAAAGTATTATTTTAAATATGAAATGTTTCTCAAATATAGGATGGTCTTTATTTATACTAGCTGATGGTGTAACGCTTCGCTGGGAAAAAAATTAAACTTAACTAATGAAATAATGAATTGTAAATAAAAACAAATTCAACAGCTGTTCAGCCCTTTTCTTTACATTTTCACTCTCGGAGATTTGATCAAAAACTATTCTTTTTTGGTATTTTCTCACTAAGACCTTTAAGTATAGGGTGGACGAGTGTCGAACTTATGGTACTCTCAAAAGATACGGGTAATTTGGGATTTATAGATAAACAATATAAAAACAAAAGAAAAATCGCCATTTCAATACTGTACAATGTTCCAAATGAATTATTTTTGAAATATGGCTACACCCATTATACCAATTACCAATTATAGTACAGAAAACTAACAGATAACGCAAACTAATAAAATGCTAATTATAAAAAAGAATAGGTTCTGAGGAGCTTGAAAAACATTGGCTGATTTCTATTTATCCTTGGAACTTGGAACCACTGAAAGAATACAGTAAACAGTAGGCTAATGCTAAAAATATTGTCGTTAAAAACGAACCTATAAAGCTCAGTAATTAGATATTGTAATACACAGCAAATAATATAACATAGCTCTATTGTAAATAGACTGGTAAACGTTTGGTCTAGACCTAGATCTAGACTGGTATATTCCAACGTCTGTCTGGCATTCTGTCGGGAAACCCCAGCAATTCTGCTGCTGAAAATATTAAATAACTTTATTGCCGCTTTTTCTACTGCGTTTTGACACACTTGAAATAAAAATTGCTAACTTAGCAAAGGGATTGTTGATTAGTAATCCAAGCTTCAACAGAAAGGTTAAAGTTGTTGAATATAAATAAGCTTTTAACTAATAATTGAAATAATAAACGCATGTTAATTTTTGCAGTACAATCAGAGTTTTAGATTCAGTCGATAGTTTAGGTTAAATTCAGGAAAATTGCTTTGGAGCAGTTTTCGAGACGAACCTAGCTATAACCATTGTTCTGACTACTACCATAACTTCCTAGGTTTACTCGGATTCATCATGATTTTTCGTTCTGTATATAGCTATATTGTCAGCGCTAACCGAGCGTGTGCGTTCCGCCGCAAACTCACGGTTACAGAGATTAAAATAGATCCAGACTACCGGTTTTTCGTAAATACTTTATGACCCATAATTTGTAATAATTTTTATTTACCATCCAAAATTTCTACTCCCCCAAAAAATGATAATTCCCCCCGAAATCTTTGTCATTGGCGCAACTTGCGCCATCAATCCCCCTCTTGGGCAGCCTTGCCTATAGTAACTGTTAAACTACCTTTTCTAGTTGAATAAGAGTATAAAATAATTTTCTAAGTAAAAAATGCATCAGTTTTTTTTTTAATTTTAACTTATCGTCATAAAGTAAAATAGACAGAGGTGTATATATAATGACAGACTTGACATAAACATAAACGTATAGTCTAAGTCGATGTCCCTCTTATGACTAAATGATATTTCAGATTAATTGTTTTGTTAAAATTATGGGTGTGAGATTAGTATTTTTGAAGTCAAGTCATGTTTTAAAAATACTGGTGAATTTTAAGCTTTTTTCGAGTCGAGATTTTTGAAGATTAGAATTTAATAGTCATTGTCTTTCTTTCTTCGTTTAACTTATATTAAGTTGAATTTTGCAGTGAGCCTACAAAATCATCATGTAAAATATTACTCTTATTATTATTATCATCATCATCATCTTCATTATTTCTCATTCTTATAAACCTTAATCATTGTTATTCTTTCTTTCCTTGTTATTCTATTGTTATTTATATTCGTCCTAAGATTGTGTCGTGAACAAATTGTTTTAAGTTTAGTAATTGGTAATTGGTGTGATTATTTTTGTCCATTAGTACCTGAGCTGGTCTTTCACAACTAATTGTTAATATTCAGTCAATCTTGGGAGCTTAATTACTCATGATTATGCTTTTAATTCTGTGTTGTTGGCAACCACCATTTTATTATTGTCATTTGTTTTTGCTAGTCATTGTTTTTGTTATTGTTCAATCATGTTATTTGTTATTGTTAACATTCTAGGTTAGCCCTCAGTTTTTATTATTATATTGTGAGAATATCAATCTTTATTGTTTTTATTATATAGCACTACTGCGTTAAACTAGCTCATAATTAATTTGTCACATTTGTATCAAATTATTTATTAGACCGTATTTTGCCGTAAATGAATAAATAAAGAATAAATAAGGAATTGTTAATGAAAATAAAATTAGGCCTAATATTTTTGAGTAATTAAACTTAAAGGCGTTCCTGTATAAGAGCAGGTATCATATAGATAAATAATACATTGTACTCGATATAATGTATTATTTTATATGTCCATTAACATTAACTTTTTTCATTAAAATTGTCTTGCTCAGTGATCAATGTTCTGCTTACCTGTCTTATCAAATGAAATTACAAAGATTCAGGCAATCTTTAATACGCCTTCATAGCCTTACTGAGTATTTCATTAACATATTTTCTTTGAGTTATTCATCCAGGTGCGCGCGAATATCTATAGTCGATGGGAGATAAAGGTTTGGAATAAATAATAAATGAAAATGACTATTAAAGAGAAGTAATATTAAATAACCTCAAATTGTAAACATTAATCAACTTACTCAAAAGGTCGGATGAACGGCGCGGCGCGAGTAATTGAGTTCTTTTGAGGATTTTTCAAAAAGTCGAGTCGAGTTTAGTAGGGTAATATAACAATTCTGGTTAAAAATAACTCGAGTCTAGAGTACTCGTAAGCCTCTCATCACATTGTGTGCGTCCAATTTAAAACAACAAAAGATCATTTTAGATATCATGAAAATGTTAAGGTGTGTAGTTTTTTATAAAGTAGGGCATATAGAGTATGAAGTTATTATGTTCCAGAAAAATGTTCAGTTATGTAGTTTTTATCAAGTAAATCGATAGGTAAACAGTTTGTCTTCAAACTCGATTTTTTCAGCCACGATAAACATTTAAACTCAAAATAGCTTATATTTCGTTGAACTTTAATTTTCTGTTCTACTTTGAACATTTTATCAGAGATTCTTATAAATTTTCTAATGCAGATACCAATAACTGCAAAAGTGCACTGAAATTCATTTTTTGGCTCTAACTCCTTAACGAACGATTTCTGGACCAATGTTCCTGTACATTTTCCCTTCTCTTGATGTGGGGAATCACCTAATAAAGGTGTATACTGTTATCCAGAAGCACACTTTGTAAAATTATCCGAAGACTTAATTTGAAACACACGATTGTTAAATGTTTATTTATATTAAGTTGAATTTTACAACGAGTTTATAATGACAACTATGATCTTATGATCTAAAACTACAAGTGAAAGTAGTGCTTTTAAACTCAAACATGGGTACCCCGTTCATCGATGCATTTTTATAACATAACGAGCAAATACCCGCAGTTTTTCCTACTGAAAGTGCAACTGATTTTTATATTAACATGGCCATCTCTAAATTAGTACTTTAGTGAACCAATGAAATTGGGTTTCTAATAGAGTTCAAAATAAAATTGCTGCTAGAGAGGGTTAAACTTCATTTCACCGTGCCGATCGCCTAAATCGCCGAGGTAAAACACCAATGTAATCGAGATTAAAATATGATAAGGGCGGACTCTCGACTTATCACCTAAATTTAGTGCATTTATGGATAGACCGAAACTGTAACAAAAAATTGACATAGAATGTACTGGCCAAAAAGAACCCAATCGCCTCAAATGTGTCTCAATCGCATTGTAGATCGGACACTCATTTACCTGTTAGGGGCAAAAATTATTGTAGTAGTAATATACTTTTGGAAATTAAATTAGATTGGATAAGATTACCATAAGACGCCGACTACCAGTGAGGGATATCTTAAGGCAAATACGGGTGAAGGATGAGAGAACGGATGCTTTGGACCAGCTGATTCATCTATCAGGATTTGTTAAAGAAAAGCCTAATATAATAATCAATGGTATCTGGGTCCGCGGGCTCGAACCCACACAAACCCTTCTAAATATTTTAATTTTTGAAAATCCATTTATAGTGGATGCTTGTACTCGAAATGGAATCTCCTTGCGAAGTTTCTAATTATAATTCTAATTTCAATATTTATTGCAGGCCTAAAAACGTGAGTAGTCAAAGTGGAAAATCGATGATCATAAGAGAATTTTAAATTTGGTTCTCGGATTTTGTATCGGATTTTGTAAGTTTGTAATTTTGTAATTTTGTAAGTAATTTTGTAAGTTATCAGATTTTGTATCTTTTTTATCCCTGAAAATTTTTCGATTGGCCTTTCATTCATGGATTTTAAACTAAAATTGGCCGCTATTTAGAGTTTTATAGCGTACCCTATTTTAACCTTTTGTGAGAAATTATTTTTAATGTTTTACAAGTGAGTATCTAGAGCCTTTAAAGAATATTTGTGGCAAGTTTTATAGCTAAAGAAATTTTATAAGGTTTGAAAACGGGTTAATAACCACCATTTTTAATGTTCTAATATGCCCTATTTAACTCATTGTGAGAGAAAAGATTTAGAATCCTTTCTTAGTACGAATTTAGAGTATATAAAGAATATTTATGCCAAGTTTAATGGGCCAAAGCCTTGTAGTTTTTTAGAAAATATGATCAATGATTAGTCAATCAATCAGTCAGTCCATTGGTAAACAGTTTTTGGTTTTATACACGCGAGTTTTAAATGACCCCCCATTTTTCCACATTTTTTTATATATCAATCCCAGACTACTCCCAAACATTGTAAGTACCTCATTTTCAGTGGGTGACCATTTTCGGTCGCCATCTTGGACCCACCGAATTGGATTCAAAAGATTGTTTTTCAAATGTCTTGGATCGATATTAAAACTCACTTTGAATACATACATCAAACCCTGTTCATTGTAGTTTTCGTAAAAATTGTTAAATATTATTATGTGACTCCCTTCAGATTTGGTAGGGGTAAGATTCTCGATTATCTGATTAGCAAGTAAATTTTTAAAAGTACCTGCTGGTCGACCGAGCCTTGCTCGGTGTTATTTTTTGTTTATCAGTTTATCCAGTTACTAAAAAATATTTCACTTTCACAATATTTAAAAAATAAACTTTTTTATTACTCCATGCAATTTTCATACCACACTCTGTATTTCTCCTAGATAACTGTAGTTTACAAACAGCTGTTATGATTATTATTTGCATACAACAGGTGTGAATTAGTGGAGCTCGACGGACCACATCTCACCTGTTGTCTGTGTCATCGGCGCACGGACCTCAACACCATCGTTGGATTATTTTTTGGGTTGTTTACGTTTTTGTTGGTTATTTCATGCTAGCATGGCGACTCATAGGGCCAAATGTTTAATTTTTTTGCTTTTAAATTCAATTTATCACGTTATTAGATTTTATCTGACCATGTAACCTACATAGATCACATTTTTTAATAAGAAATTAACTATTTCCAGACTTAATATTTATACTTTATTGAAAGCCATTTATAGCGCTTGTTAACAAAATGTTAAATTTTGGTTGCTATTATTTTAACATTAATTGAAGTGAAACTACAATCAGTCTACAGGTTCTAATTTTTAACTTGTTGAACGCGACTGGCGTCGTGCCTTTGAATATTTACCAAAGTTAACAGAAATTGCATATGGTTAAGCCTCTGGGGAGGATCCTAATTCAGAGGACGTAATGGATGGCTTAATAACCATCCCTGTGAAATTTGGTATATATTTATACCAAGTTTTATGGGAAACGGCTCAAATGGCCGCGTTCATAAAACTTCAAATATATTTACAAACTAACATTATTTTTAAATGTAAAAGATGTGAAAGCCACGATAATGATTTTAAAACGTTAAATAAAATCATAATTTATAATGTTTCATTCCGTAGTAAGTGGCTGCAATTGTCGTGAAATAGGCTGCTATTTAATATGTACAGAACTAAACATACAGAACACAAAAATCAGTATATATGAGCTTTACAAAAACAGGCCTAATTAAGCTAAAATTGTAAAATTCGCCGCGAGCGTAGAAAAAACTTTGCTGGTCAATTACCTAAATATAAGTTTCATTGTGTGTTATATAAATTGCAAGTTCGCTATCTTGCGATATAAGTTTTTGTTATATACATGTACAGGTTATTATAGTATATTACCATTATTGTTTGTTAAATATTGGCTATGCCGTTGGGATCTAAATAAATAAATAAATAAAACTAAATCCTTGAGTTAGCTAAATCCTAGCTTGACAATCAAGCTAAATCCTTGAGACACGATATTGGTTTGTAACATTCTATAAAATAAAATGAGCTTATTAAATTGGGAAAATCGATAACGAGCAAATTAAGGATATATTAATTTAATTACTTTAACGTACGACTTTATTTATTGTGACATTATTTATTGTACTGCAGGAGTTGGGACAATTTCTCGAAAATTTAAGTTTAAGTAAAAGTATAAGTATATATATAAATCATACTCCCCATTCATTATTTAAAAACTCGTATAAACGCATTTTATAATGCATGCAGTTTTATTTGTGAATTTTATGTGTACTTTGTCAAACCGTTATTCGTTTAACTGACTGTATTATTTTATGTGTTACTAATGGCCATAAATTTTATGTTCTCTTGACTGCAGTAATTTACATCTTTACATAGGTTACCTAACTCGTTCACAAATATAATTGTTCCTCAATCCATATTGTATTTTTTATCGTATAAACTATATCACTTGTAAATTTTAAGGTTTAAATGAAACCTATTTTCATGCATGAGACGTTAAATAGAAAAAAATAAAAATAACTGTATTATTTTTAATTTCTTACACTTGTAATTAAATGTTTTACCGTTTGTTTACATGAAACTAGTTTTACTTTAAGCTGGCTTAATAACTTAATAATAGTATTAATTATTTTCCAATTACTGTTTTTCTAAAGCCTGACAGTTTTTAGGTACAATTTTCTCATGATACATCGAACTTGGACTAGCTTTACCTACTTTCTTGGACAGCGGTTATACGGGTTTAGACCATGTGAAAATATGTATACATTAAACTATAGCAATGATATAGCTTGGATTTCTTTAGATATATTGGGTTTTGAAAAGTCATATAATAACTTAAGTCATATAATAACATTAAGTACTTCTGCCAAATAATGCTACCAGTTTCTTAATCTCTCTGTTTTCACATAATTCATCCTAGAGTTTGCTTGCAAAAGCCATAAGAAAGGCTGTTGTTTCTGTCCACCCTATCTTGTAAAAGTTGTGGACTGCCTCCAATTTGGCTTATATGTAATTCTTTTCTAAATTATGCCGTTAGTTTCAGTATCATTATTTTATGTGCCGTTTAGCTTTATTGTGTTTCTCTTACATTTATTTATGTTCCGTCAGCGTTTGTAGAAATATATCTTCTTCTAATTTTAAACTCTAATACTAAGTAAATCGGCAACCAGCAAAGCTTAAAACATTTCATTCCCATTATTTTATTTAATCGAATCGATGCAAATATCGTCACTTAAATTTTTGGGTTTACAAAATGATATTTTATTTTAGATTTTAAAATAAATTAATTAAATTAAAAACTGTGACATTATAGTTATCTACATTTAAAATTATCGTAGCCATACAACAATGAAGCTAAGTCCTTGAGACACGATAATGGTTTGTAAAATTATTTAAAAATAAAATAAGCTTATTAAATTGAGAAAATCTATAACTGAGAAAAGTAAGGTTATATAAATTTAATTAATTTAACATACGACTTTATTTATTGTGACAGTGGTAATATAAATATAACTCATACTTTATAACCCAAAACATGCTTGGATACATAGATTCTTTGTTTTAAGCCAAATTATAAATAATAGATCACATTATAATACTATTTCAAGAATTAAAACTTTAATAGAAATAAAGTTAATTTAGTACAAAAAATAGACCATTTTAAATATGAGATCTCACTAGGGTGCTCACGGATGCTCGAGCAACGAAGTTTATTCAAGCAGATTTCACACTAGGCCTACACTACTCGACTTTTTGCAAAATACTTAAAAGTTTGGGTCGTGGAGTTACTCCCGCCTTTTGCCCCAAATTGGTACGTGCGTTGGAATTTTAGGGCAATTCGTCATACTGCTGATTCATATTTATATTTATTCATGATCCGCAAAACCTCATTTGTTTTACTTGTCTTCGAGGGTTCGTTTAAGTTATTAAGATAAATACATTTATAGTATTTTATTCTTGCCTTGAGGTTACTTCTTATTCATTTTCTTCATAAACGTGATTTTTGTTTTATTTTATAGACTATAACATGTAAAGTTTTATAGGCATTTACGTGAATGCAAATTTATCTGTGTGATTAACTCAAAGATATATATTTTGATATAAAAAAAAAGTTTCATTTCGTTTCAAAACACACGTAAGCCTAAACAAGTTTAGCTTGAAAGATACATCAAATAATGAATACTATACAAATGAGTTGAAGTAAAAAGGTTTCCTCACTTTATTTGGTATTTCTGCTCTTAATTTAGGAACACATTTTAGTTGAACCTTAAAACATTAGATTGTTTTTTATTTATAAAATAATTTTTGAGATGACAATTATGTAGATATACGATGAATATTATATTCTTATTAAAAAAAATAGTTATAGTTTTTAAAAAAGTTCGAAAGTGTTTCTTAAAACTCGACTCGACTTCAGAAGTCATTACTCGCACACTGCTATTCTCACGAGCATGAAGTTTCCAGAAATATTCATACAGCCAAACAGACTTTGTAGCGATCTGAATTAAGCCAAAGACAAGTTTTTGATTCAAGCAGAGGGGGGGGGGGGCAAGCAAGAGCTCTTGCCATCTTTTGTAGGATAGGAATTCTATTCAGATTTTATTATATTGAACGCCCCCCCCCCCATAAGACACCGTACTGATGTGAGACTCCACCAATGAATACTAGGCTGCAAGTCTTCTGCAAATCCACCGATCCGCTTCATTATTCGCACTATAAAAATGCCTGATCCTCTAAGGATGTACCGGGTTTGAAGATGATATCTCCTTTCTTTTAAAAGTAATAAATTAATAAGTGAAAAATACAGAGCCATCGGAAACATTCAAAGATATAACAAAATATATCTTGATGCAAGGAACCAAGCACAGAAGAAGTCTTTAGAGAGTTTTGAATCACCGAGTATTAATATAAGATTAGTATTGGCAATATAGGCTACATTACTGAGTGTTGTGAAATTGGTACAATGATGACACGGCTGAATATTTTTTCAATGCGGTTTCTGCTATATAACTTTTGAACTAAAATCCTATAACACTTTTGGATTCAGACAAATGTCAAATACGCAGTAGAAATTTTGTTTATCTACTTTATTATGTTGGACTTAATCGTTACGGACCTTATCAGTTGAAATCTAATTAAATAAACTTTTCGTTCCAAGCATAGATTGAATCAAAAAATTCTCTGTAGTTAATGGCGAATAAAGTTAATTACAGAACATTACAAAATTGTAATTAGTTTTTATTTTTAAATATAATTTAAAATACAAGAAACGCAGTCAATTATGTAATTTACTGAGCCTAGGTCTTTGTTAGGAAAGTAAGTCTTGAAATTTGCGTTTGAGGTTTCGAGTTTAGTTGAGTTGACAAAAAAAATACCAACATTTATTTTCTTAGATCTTACTTAGATAATTATTTTTTTAGCTAACTGGTCTTGCTGTCACGTATGGTTCATGATTTGTTTGGAAATATATTGAAACTGGTCCTTCTAAAACAACTGTTATGTAAGAACCATAGAATATAGACACCAACTGTCTTTCTACAATGTTTCCTGTTTTAGATTAATGATTCTAAATGTACGTTTGACGGTCAAGCTGTTGACACCACTAAGAATCGAGATGAAGTTTTAATGTTTATGCTATACGATTCGCTATGTTTTACACAGAAAAAAACTAGGATCTTAAGTATCTTTGACAGTATTCTTTTATATGTTATAAAGAGTCCATTATTATCAAAAGCCTAGGCCTTGTATAGTTCCCTCAGTTCTAGTGGTGAGTTTACTAAGGGAAGTCATATCTTTTCAACATTTGAATCGTTTCATGTAATACATAATTTTAGGCCTGGTATTCATCCAAAGCCCTTTTTTCACTACTGCTGAGTCGAAGACGAGCCTTCTTTGATGAGTAAAAAATATCTTTTACTGGAAATCAAGTTTAAATGTGCACATTAATAAAGTTTGAATGCACTTTATATTCGCCGTCAAAGTACATCATTTTAATATGAGAATTACAAAATGTAGTTTTTAAATCCCCCGACCATGCATTTGTAAAACAAACAATTACTACGATTTATTGTTAATCGAAGGACAAACTCAATATTCCCCATATGTGTTTTTTCTTGGTATAAAATTTCAAGTTCTCATCACGCGCTCAAACATTATTAAAAACATCGCTAAGACAGGCAAGGAAAATTCTAATACTAAATGAGGGTTAAAAAATTATAAATTTTTTAAATTAATCTTCAATAGTTATCGTCAGTGTTCCTTTGGATGTTTGAGAGGGAACATTTTTTGAATTTGAAGATGAGTAAAACGGATGGAAAGCTGATTTAATATGTTTAAAGATTATGAGATTTTTTTATTTAATCACAAATCTTATAATAATATAAAAATACACCCATATGGCGATAAAATCAAACAATCGTGATATGCAAACTCGGTTACAAGTGTCTAATAATATTTCCATGACATAAATAATAACCGAATCATTTAAATTTTCTTCGAAATACAATAATCATAGAGTATTAAATTGTACCAATATTTTTATAAGAACTGTTTTTCTTATGTTCAAATACATCGTTCAGCTTACTCACGCAGACGCATCAACATGAACACATTGTACACTCTTAAATACGCAGAATAAATAGAGCCTAAATATACCAAAACAATATAAGTGTGAACGAGATTTATTAGGAAAAGGTATTAGGGACGAAAGCGAAGTAGAAAGTGAGAGGCACTCACCTCGACCCTGTTGTAAACTGGGAACCGTAGAAAATCACCAAAACCTAAAAGTCCAAACAATGCGCGGGTTCACAGGGGTGAGACGGCCAAAGTCACCACCGAGAGCGCTGGCTGAACAGTGAGCCTTAGAACTGGCGATAAAAAAGAAAACGACTGTAGCGATGGTAGACTTGCGCCTCGACACCGAGCCTCTCGTCCCCCCCCCCTCTCTCTCTCTCTCACTCTCTCTCTCTCTATCACTCTCCTTCTCCGTCTCCCTCACTCTTCCCTCTCTCTTTCTCGTCGTCTCTTTCTCTCTCATACACACACTCTCTCTCCCTCTCCGTTACACTCTTTCTCCTATGTATGGTTGTGTGCGACGTTAACTCCTGGCAATCTAATGAGATCGAACGGGAATAGTAAAACCATTTACTATCTAATGAAAAATTACCTTTGGAATTCAAATTTAAAAATCAACTGGTATTATACAGAAACGAAAACTATAGCTGTAATATAATTTTATTATTTTTTGTTACATATAACAAGACTGTTCCATATATAAGTAACACTTTAAGATGGACCAAAACTTTTAGACGGGTTCAACTGAGGGTGAGCAATGATCACGGGGCCACTTTAGCTCATAATGAACTTTAAATCCTAAACAAAACTAAAATTAATTAAAATATCTCAACTCAAATTTCCAATGTTCGCGAATTTTAAGTTTTGCATAAAATTTATAAACATAAATTTAAATAAATATCCGTTTGCTTCAATAGATTTTTAAATCGCCTGCTACATTCCACATTTTAATGCTGTTAGTTCCTTTTAACTATCCCTTACCGTCCATTGACCCTCTATCAAATAATTACATTTTTACTTTACCTTTTTTTATTTATTGTACATCTTGAAAACTTTAAATCGATCAAACATTATTAGATAGAAATCGTTCTTGTGGTAGCATTACCTTCTAACGGAACCACATCAACCAACATTTACCAACATACAAATGACATAACAAAATGAAAAATACAAAATGTATCTCTCGGTGTTTCTTGTTTCACCTCTCTAAAGGATGTTTTACCTTGTATTTAGAAGGTAAATATTACCTTCTATTCAGTGTTTCAATGTGAACACATCATCTTCAGCTGGTACTATCCATGATGTTTATTCACCATAACATTTTATGGGCTTGTTATCAAAATTAAAGACATTACATTACAATACAGTACATTTGTATTTATAAACGAACAGACGTACACATGACACAAATTATAAAAATTAATTATGAAAAGACAGGCCTGTCAACATGTTCACTGGCAGAGGACAGACTAATTTGTGTCATGTGTGCATCTGTTCGTTTGTAAATATAAATGAACTGTATTGTAATGGTTTTAATTTTGATGGCAGTCTGTCCCCTGCCCTCTGCCAGTGAACATGTTTACAGGCCTGTCTTTTTATAATTTGTCATGTGTACGTCTGTTCGTTTGCAAATATAAATGTACTGTATTGTAATGTTTTTAATTTTGATGACAAGACCATAAAATATTATGTTAAATAAACTTCATGGATAGTACCAGCTGAAGATGATGTATAAACATTGAAACATGTTCTGACTGAACGAGAAAATTATTGAGATGTCAGAGGTAAGTAATGTAGTCTTACAATCATATTTGCACCTCAGGGGCTAAAATCATGGATTCTAATTTAAGCAGTCTAACAAGGCAGAGACTGCTATGAAAGTAGATTCCCCGGTTATCAGCGCTACTGTTGAGTCTTAAGCCTTATCATGCGATGCATTGTTCCTGGCACGGTTTGCTGCGTCGTGCTAATGCAATTGATATAATCAAGTAATTAAAGAGGAACGAATTGCTAAAAAATCTCGGTTGACTTGTTCTATTCTATTTACGACTTTTCTTTATGAACTAATAAACAACTACAATATGGAAACTTATTTTCGTAAATTGATAATATTTTGAAAAATGTACTGATTAACTGTAACCTATGCTCAAAGTCACTTGTGGTATATTTAAGAAAACGGAGGTAGTAGAAGTAAGGTATAGACCTACAATAGAAACATTTTCGAAGGTTCGTAAAAGTGTAACAACTTTAAAATGAATGAGGCTATAGGTAAATGACTAGACAATTATGCCGATCGTGCGAATGGGCTATACATGTCATTAGGCAGATAAATTTTCAATTAGTTACGTAAACAGTGAATTGTTCTGAGAAATATTATTGTTTTCTTTGACACAAACTGCAAATAATATTAAAGTAGTTATGTATTAATAAACTGTTTCACAATTTCCGTTTGTAAAAATTACTTCCGGAACGTAGCCAATCAGTTATTTTCCATAAATAAAAATGACGAGAGGTGAAGTCTAGTTTAATGGAAACTGAATCCTTGATGAGTAACATAAAGTGATAGCAGAACAAGTTATTAACATCAAATTATTGCTAACATTCGTTATTTATGAATAATCAAAAGGCAACAACAATTTTACATTGAAAACATCTCGAAAAAAGTAATAATATAAATATTGCAGTACTTACTTGATTTATTTTCAATGCACAACAATTTTTCATTATTGTCGATTGTCATTTAATTCCTATAGGTCTGTATAAAACCTATTCATACCAAAAGTACGTTAAAGAGTAATCAGTAGTGTTTTATCAAATTAACAAATTTTACATCGGATCTCCTCCGATAATTTTCTTGTACTGTATAGGTTTTATTTAAATCTAATATTTTATATAATTTTTTAATTCAATAAGTCAAAACCTCGATTAAGACACTCTGACATACAGATGGCTGTAGGCCAGGTGTTTCGCACGTCAGAATAATGTCCTGCATTAGGAAGACGGATTGTGCAATTTTTATTGTGAACATTAAAAAAACACCTCTCATCTAACTGAGTGATTATATTGGCTTGGCTCTGCTAATGAACCATCCTCGGAAATCTGAGTGGAGCCGAGTCAAGGAAAAGTCTAAGGAATACGGTGGTCTACCGTGCTCATTGAAAGGTGTAGCTGGAAATGTTTCAACTTTGAGCCTTCGTCTATGTCACCCTTGTGCCGTTCGTGTATTTAGAATGCCTGATGGTTTAATGTAGTAAATTAAAGATTATTTAAACTTAGTTAACTCTTTGATATGTAAGTATTACATTCTGTCATAAATAATCGACGACTCAGTTAGGTCAATATTTTATAGCCTTTAAGAGTAGCCCCCACAGCAAATCAAATTAGCATAATCAAATGTCATATGTGAATGAAACCTAACAGCATAGCATATTTTACATGATCAAAAATCATAAAAACTACACAAGGTAAACCCACTTAAATCTTTTACAATCCTACAATCCATGCAGCACTCCACTTGAGAGGGCGTTATATATAAAAGGGATACACCTAACAATCAGCTGCTGAAACCGCTTTTTAATTAAGCTATAGTTCATTCGATACAAATCTTAACTAAGCTATAGTTTATTCTACAAATCTAGACAACTTCTTTATTTCCCAAATATAGTAAAGTACAGTACATTCATTCCATGTAAAACAAGAAATACATTTAATTTACAAATTGCAATAACGTAGCCAGACTGACCCTGAAATACATGAAATGTCTATACAAGTTCCATTTTTTTCATTCGGAAAATAAATTTAGTCTCCAAGGCTATGCCTGATTGGAGACTTCCGCAGATTTAAATTTTTTATTTCACAGTGACAAGACATATATTATATTCATTATTAATCTTTATAAAATCAAACTCAAAATTTTATTTTAAAACTTGTTAAAATACAAATAACATACATCTTATGCATAAAATCATTGTAGCCTAATATAACAAATAAGTCTTAAGCTATATTCTAATCCTAAGTATAAAAACACTAAACATATACTTCAATGTCTACACAATGTAATAGGACATTATATAAACTTATAAAAGGCACTTAAAATGTTCCCAAAAATAGAAAAAAATAACATTATAATAACTAAAATTAAAAAAGAGAAAGAAAAAATCTGCTCAGCAATAACAATTAACACATGATACTAAAAAAGGTTTCCTCTACACCTTCTACCATAAATAACCAGTTTCTCAACTTTTTAACAAATTTATTAAAAACATATTCTTTTTGTAAATCAGCCGGAAGATTATTAAACATTTTTGGTGCAAGAAAAGTACAGGTTTTTGTGAAAAATGTGTTTTTAGGCCTTGGAACACTAAAATCAGCCATTGTTCTCAATTTTGTTTTGTAAAAATTCTCATCACGGCACCCCCTACTCCTAATATAAAAAAGTTTTAAAACCTTGTATACAAATATATATCTTAAAGGCAGTACTTTTAAGGAAGTAAACAATGGCCTGGACGGTTCATTACGAGCTTTCTTTGTTATTATTCTAATAAACTATTTTTGAAGAGTGATCAATGGTTTTAAATTTGTTAAGTAAATTCCACCCCCAGATGATATCCCTTAATCTTAACTAAGCTTTCGTTTGTTCGATAGCGAGATCCCGATCTTTCTCTTGTAATAATCATGTAAATCAACATTCTTTAGCTTGTCTAGTTTGCTCTCATAAAAATAAAAATTAATTTCACTGGTCTTAACCTGGATTTTTACTATTACACTGCTAAAATCCGTTTGGCAGTTTATCACTGTTTTATAGATTACTTTCATGAAGTATCAAACACCAGGTTACAGCTTCCGCGTTAACAAGACGATTTTCCCAATCCCTCCTTTGAATGAGTCAACATTGGAGGCGTTTAACATACTTAATTTCATATTCCATAGAAACAGCGGGTTTCTCTGCCTTATTGTTGGCTGGCAAGTTACTCTTTGTCGATATCTGCTCGGTAAATTTTCCATGCAGTGCACGATGACGCATGAAAGAAAACAGCTGTTTACATCAATGCCATGTTAAATGGTTGTTTATTATAGGTTAAGTTTGACGAATTGATGAACGTAGTAGTTTATGAAAGTAATATCCATGTTGTGACTAAAATATAGTATCGTACGTAACTGGCCCGGTGAGTTTTACTGAAATTCCGCACTCGCCTTTGGGGCGCGCGAAAATTATCACGCCCGATAAAACAGTACTTAGCGGACTAGTAACGTAATATACTATTACAGTGGTTCAACAGAAATAAACAGATGTTAAACTTTGTTTACAATGTAATATCTACCAAGGTACTTAACAAACCTGTAAATACAATTGCTAGTGTTGTGTGTTTACAATGTAAGAGAAACTCATTGTTTATTTCAATTATACTAAAACACCTATAACCCGTTGAAAGCGAACATATTTCAAATAAGACTTTAAAAGAGGATATTATGAAGTTTTATTAATAAAACCCTTTGTTCGAAAAATAAATTGTGAATTAAAGTTCAAATACTTGAAATCAGTTGTAGTAAATATCCGCAAAAATGTAAATATTGATTCATATTATGCAAAAAAAGAAGCAAATCCTTTAATTTCACGTATTTCACGCTCTTCCTCAATCACTTTGCGTATACCTCATCATGTGACCACAGCTTATGACAGGGGTTTTGTTGTTACGGCCTGCCGTCTGTGGAATACCCTACCTATGGAGGTCAGATCCCTTGATAAGCGCTCCCAGTTTGTGGCGGCACTGAAAACATTTTACCTTCAGCGGATGGTCTCGGCTGGAGCGTCTTCGGGTTTCCGCATTTGCGCGATCGCTGATGCATGTGTGCTTGAGTGAGTGATTGGAAAAATTTTTTTTATTTGCCGATTTTGTATATATTTTTTGTAAATATCAGACAAGTTTATTTTTAAGTTATATTTTTTATGTAAATAGTTTAAGTTATTCAGTAGCTCATCCTTCTGTTTATTATTTTGTATATATTTAACTATTCCATGTTAAGTGTAAGAAAGGACCATGTGACCCTAACTTTGCATGGTTAAATAAAGAATTTTCATCTCATTTAATTTCATTTCATTTAAAAAATTATTCGAGCCAAATCGTCCAAGATAGAAGTAAAAATTAAGAAATTCCTGTTTACTGTTAGGGAGGAGTAAAAGAACAGTATAAAATGGAGTCTGCTTAACTCTACTCCGATTTATTGATTTTTTTAGAATTTTTTTGAAATTTTACGAGTAAAAGGTTTTGCAAATTTGCTTATGCTTCTAGCACAATAATATTACTACGAGTACAATACGACGGAATAGTCCTGCAACGTTAGGTAGAGGTTCTTCAAATTATTGGAAGCCTGACCATTCCAAATCAACCCATTTTTAAATTCAAACCGAATAAATAATTATTACAGACACTATTCGATATTATTATAGACAGATTATATATAGACACTCTTAATGACAATTTGTTGTTTTTCGGTTGCAATCAGTAGTGCCAAAGACGCCCCAGGTCGGCGCGGCGCCGGCGGCGAGCGTGGCGGCCGCGCGGTGTGCTAACCAGTGCCGCTCACTGGATGTAAATACGATCAGTAATGACTGGGAGTAAACCCACTAAACCACACATTGCACCATAAAGTGAAATGTTAAGAACACAACGATCCTCACGACCTCAGACGTAAATATTATAAAACTTTTTTCTTAGAATTTATATAGGTAAAGTCTTGATTACTATATTAACAGGAACGATTTATGAAAGCCCTCGATGAATGCAGCATTCAGAGGAAAATAATTATGTAGGGTCATGGGAGAGGTACTTGAAGACATTGTGTTGGTTAAACAAACCGGTCCCTTCTTTCTCTCCCTTTTCCATCGGAAAGAACGTTGGGAAGTATGATCTTGATACTCTGCATTAGCATTCTCCTTCCGTTGTAGAAGTAGGTACCTGTCTATGATTTCTCGACCTATAAGCCATCCATGATGAGAACAGCCATCGACTTTATCGATTCTGACCTTGTTAAGATCTTAGAATGGTCAGAAGCTAAAAAAAAATAATATGGCGCCACTTAATCCGGCGCACTCCCTCATATTGAGCTCAGGGGTGAGAGTTTGGCCTTGTGTTACCAGGTGAACACGCTCGGTGTAACGCTCAGCCTCACCGCTTGCTCCACAGCGTTTTAAAGGAAGAATGAGGGGAATGTACTGGTTTTGAAGTCTGCGGTCAGTAACTGCGAAGCTGACCTCATACAGTCACTGTCACTGCCGCCCGGTCCACGGAGACAGCATTTCTGGTAAAGATATGTACCGAATTAAAAAATGCGGGATTCAGCAAATCGATTTAACTTGATTTATTTGAACATGTCTCGCCATGAAAGTATGTTGTCGAGATATTTCTGGTAGAGGCTACTTGCAGACTGATGACTTACTGCTCAGTGCATGAGCTCTTCTCCAAGAGTCTCATTAGCTTTGTGAGAGAGGCTCTCCTTTCGAGAAGAGGTCTCACAACGCAGTGGTTCCCGCCATGGAAAATGCTTGTATTTTCCCAAAGATAGGCTTGAAGCCGGTAGGAAAAGGTTTTCCTATTCTAGCCCAAAGCTACGTCCTCTCCTCTAGCCTTAAAAGCTTTTCTGTGGCAAACGTGTAAGACAAAAAAAAGTAAAAGAGTAATGTTTAGGATTTTGTATTTTGTTATATTCAATATATGGATTCATCTCGCTTGTGACGAACGTTGTTCTGAAAAACTGTTATTTAGTAAAAACAGCTTGAATAATAAAGACATTATTTTATTTATTTAATCCTCCCTTGCGAGACGAAGCAGGAAGGGAAGGGTGGTTGGCAAGTGCCTTTCAACCTTCATGCTGATGTAATAATTAAGGACAGGAATTATAGTTCTGAAATGACAAAATAATTTACCGGAACGCTTACAAAGAGATTACAGAAAGATCACGAGGAAGACGAGCAGCTATATAACTTATACTGCATTGTACTATACATATTATACTAAACAGGTAATATAATACCGATATTATATTATGTTTCGGGAATTTTAGCTTAATATGGTAAATGTAACTGTATGCTAGAAAAGCTTGTAGGGAGCATTGGTAAATGAGGTAACTTGATACCCCTTATTTTTAAAAGAATCATGTCCTATTTTAAAAGATCGTTGGTTAGAAAATTTAATTTAAAAGACACCGTATACATCATATTACTTCACTTCAATCATTAAAAAATCGCAGATGAAGAAGCCAGTTCAAAACATTATTCATCATTTTCACCAATATACTTATCCATAATTGAGCTGTAAGAGTTCAAAAATGTAAATATCGCCCTTTTGAATCAAATATAATTTTATAGGAATAAAAATAAAATTATTAAATTGAAAGCAAAACAAGTATTTTTAATACTATGTAATTTTACAGTTACAGTAAAGAAATAAATATATAAATACAATTAACTATGAAAGAGTGTTTACAACAAACACTTTAAAAGATACATATAATATTATGGCCATCATTCATTTTCTTCAAAACAGCGTAAGTCAAAACTAACTCAATGACAACTTATGGCCCTTTTAAAATAAATCCCAGAAACGCTACGCTATTTATACCATAACCACTCATGCTAGCATCCCTCTTTAAAAAAAAATCAATCTATCTAGTCGTGTAGAATAGAAAAGCACACAGCTGAAAATCGGAAAAAAATTACTAGCGCCCTTTAAAGAAAACCGATTAAAAGAAAATAAAAGGATTATTAAGCGGACATATCTTCATTTCACTTCTGTTGTGATGATAGAATGAATTATGGTTAAATCAACATTCCCTATGGTCGTATAGGAAGCAGGAAGAGAGGTTCGGTTTATACGTGTCTCTGCACGTTAAACATTTTGAATTATCCTTCTTTTGTGAACTACATATTGAAATTAAGATGAAGATGGCTTTAGGGTTATCTTCTATTTCAACAGCTGGTAAGGTTAAAATGTTAAGTAAGCAACTCAAAATTCACGTCTGTATAACAAGTAAAGCTAAAAAGAGTGGAGTTTTGCAATGTCAAATACGAGTATACACAAGTTACGGTGTATATTCGCAGGTTAGTTTTGTCTTTTCAAATCGCCTTCCACTTTATAGTATATTACGCAACTAGTGCGGGAAGTAGGTGTTTACGTGCGAGCATGATAGTTCACGCGCAACGCTTGCGGAGCGCGGGAATTTCATGCGAGCAACGTAAACACCTTCCCGGATGAGTTGCGTACAATAGTTTTCGCGACACTACCAGCAACAAATATACAGGGTGAGCAAAAAACAACACACTTCTATGAAAGTTAAAAGATTTAAAAAATAATAAATAAACTGAAGAGAGAAAATGCGAACAAAACTAAATTTATCTGTGCGGGTAGATAACAAAAAGCGTTATCTCTGCTGTTCAGCGACCGAGTAAGCCTTTTTAGCAATACGTCTTATCGTCACACAGACGGCAACAATTGATTAAATAATATCGCTCTTTATTAACTTATTGCCATTAACTGTACGTAGTCGCAACCTGGGAAACCAGTTTACTTACATTTAATTGAGATATGGTCGTCATAGTTAAAATGTGTATGTTGTATTTATGTATAATGTATGTAAATTGTGTGATATACTATTTTTTTTTCTTGAGTTGGCAACATTGAGCATTTACCGCACTCGTGCGGTAAATGCTCAATGAAAACTCTTTACCGCACTCCAGCTGATTTGTTACCTCACTACAGCTGATATTTGCCGTACTAGTCTAAGAGCCAGTGGCTGGCTGACGACACATATTTTAAGAAAGCCTATAATTTTCTCATTTACTCTATTCTACCTACCATTCTTGAAAATGGGGCCCGTTAAGCCCACTTGCGGTAGGTTCGGGCTCACCCATGGGTCAAAGGGGTGACAATTTGACATGAAACGAACATATTTTAAGAAGGCTGCCGTTTTGATATGCCACAGTATACACTTAGGGTAACTCGAAAACGGAAACGGCAGACGTCTACCACGGTTGTGACGTCACGGCAAACGCTTTGAAAATGGCCAAAAAATCAATTTTTTTCTGACATAGTTTAAGAAAGCTGACATTTTGATATGTCAAAATATACCACTATTTTAATATGAAAACGGATATGGCAGACGTTTACCATGGTTGTGACGTCACGGCAGACGTTTAAAAATTTAACATGGTATAATGTAAAAGTATATGGCCATAATCTTGAAATTATGCTAGATAATAACATGTGACTACCGTTGGTCATTATTGAGACATCTCCAGCTGGTTTTGACAAAAACAAAACTTTCGGCCGCCATCTTGGATCCGCCATATTGAAATAAGAGACGCTATTTCAGATGTAAAAATAGTGTTGTGACCCATCATTTAGCACTAGTTTTCAACGCTGAATTCAATGCTGCTAACCAATTTCAATTATGACCTTTTACTTTTGAGTTATTTCAATTTTTTGTATACAACCTCAAAAAATTGCAATATATAAAGAAATAAATATTGTTGTTGAAAACTAGTTGTAGCATTGAATTCAGCGTTAAAAACTAGTTCTAAATGATGGGTCACAACACTATCTTTACATCTGAAATAGCGTCTCTTATTTCAATATGGCGGATCCAAGATGGCGGCCGAAAGTTTTGTTTTTGTCAAAACCAGCTGGAGATGTCTCAATAATGACCAACGGTAGTCACATGTTATTATCTAGCATAATTTCAAGATTATGGCCATATACTTTTACATTATACTATGTTAAATTTTTAAACGTCTGCCGTGACGTCACAACCATGGTAAACGTCTGCCATATCCGTTTTCATATTAAAATAGTGGTATATTTTGACATATAAAAATGTCAGCTTTCTTAAAGTATGTCAGAAAAAAATTGATTTTTTTGGCCATTTTCAAAGCGTCTGCCGTGACGTCACAACCGTGGTAGACGTCTGCCGTTTCCGTTTTCGAGTTACCTTAAGTGTATACTGTGGCATATCAAAACGGCAGCCTTCTTAAAATATGTTCGTTTCATGTCAAATTGTCACCCCTTTGACCCATGGGTGAGCCCGAACCTACCGCAAGTGGGCTTAACGGGCCCCATTTTCATGAATGGTAGGTAGAATAGAGTAAATGAGAAAATTATAGGCTTTCTTAAAATATGTGTCGTCAGCCAGCCACTGGCTCTTAGACTATACTCTTTTGTAAACGGCGACTTTCCACACTGAAACGGAAGCGGAAATCGGCTACTTACTAGTGTAGTGTTGCGAAAACACTTTTGTACAAAAGATAAGATTGGAAATATAGAGATGTTTAACTTTCCATTCAATACGAGCTGCTGGTAGGAAAATAATATTATACATGTTCTTCCTCCCGACTGTATACCTGGAATTAAATATCGTCAGGCAGAGGGATGTAAATTGATCTTCCCGTATAACTTACAATGAACTATGTAACCGATTAAGGGGAATGAGAAAAGTTAGCAGTCACCAGATCGACGACGGACGTTTGTGTTTCGTGAGGGGGCTCAGAATCTAGTATAATAATGGATAATTAATTTCATACGGTCAGTGTATTTATATTTGCAGGGTAAACTACATTACTTCACTATTTCAGCGGTAGATTCCTCCGGTATGAACTATACAGCGAAAAGCATTATTTGATAATTTTTCAACTCGGATTTCTGCTGCCTATGCACGAAAGGTCGTCCACCGAAAGGTCGCTCGCAATGTCCATATTAAGGAAGCGCATAAACTCGCCGTAAAGCTACCACAAATATTTTAACCGCCACGCCGTTTGATGAAGAGATCAAACATGTTTAAAGAGCTCGTTAATTGCGAACGTATAACGGCAGCGTCCTGACCGCGTGTCCTGCGGACCACCCAGTCGGAGCGCGGGTCGGTCGGTCGGTTTGAAGCCACTTCAGTTACCAGTTTGAGAGTGTCCGCATTGAACATCTTGTGTTTTTTCACCTTATTCGAGTCCCCCGTAATTTTCCCTAGTTTTCTCAATGAATTATTGCTTCGCTGTATGACCTACTGTATAATTTACTGACTTAAGAACCTCCGATT
Source organism: Flexamia atlantica (assembly GCA_035578135.1). Classification (NCBI taxonomy): domain Eukaryota; kingdom Metazoa; phylum Arthropoda; class Insecta; order Hemiptera; family Cicadellidae; genus Flexamia; species Flexamia atlantica. The sequence goes on from JAQJVK010000010.1 coordinate 35,685,132, forward strand.
CACAACTGTTTTACCCTGTTATGTGCATTAACATCTTAAGTTGGGTAACTGGGTAGATAGAGCACATTCGTCGAAAATTTCAATAACGTGTTCGTGATTTCAACATATGTAAAAGTAATTGAGGATCAACTGTGTTTATGGATTTTACCATACCCTAAGACTCCAAGTGTATTGTGGTGATTTTACCAAATCCTTTACATCTCTGCGCAATTTTATTATTTTTTACAAATTGCTTGTCGAGATATTCTGTATTCTGAGAGAAATCATAAAAAATTAAAAGTAATTTTGTTTGATACTTTTATTATAGGATTGAATTAACTTTTAATAGGGTGGTTCCACACTTTGAATGACATTATGTGAGAAAACAAGCATTACGTATTTTAAAGTAAACGTTTCATCACATATTTGCAGATTGTTTTACAAAAATATTTAATCGGTATACATAAAAATGTACTACTTAAGATGAACTTTATTTTATCTTTATACATAATATACTATTTATAGCAAAAATTTCACTATTACTGTTGATTTATCCACAGACAGAGGAAAGTTATGTATTTATATCTGTGGTTTCCCGCATCTGTTCACCTTTGCGTTGTTCAGTGAATCTTATCAGCCCCGTCACGGCACCGCCATGCTTCTGCTGGTGCCTATCGCCACGATAACACCGGAGCCGCGCCGCGCCGCCTTGCACATGGTTATTCGACTTACACCACTGTTTTATTCGTAAAAATGTATTCGATGTATTTTTTGTGTACACTGTGGTCAGGCCAAGTTTTGTTTAATGTATGCAAGGTGCAAACGAGCCAACTCGTTAATGCGCGTATCGAGTTTAGTCTGAACGTAAAAAAACGACGATCGGGTTATTCTATTGCAATGGTAAATTACAGGTCATTCACCTTTGAATGGTATTACAATGGTCATTCGACGCTAAAAGAGAACAATTAGAAGTTAATTTAGGAACGAAGCGGTAAAATTAAGTGTCAAATCCTTCCTTGATTGGGTTTTCAAAGTTTCATAATATAATATGTTAAGATTTAGAAATTTGAATAACATACTGAAGTTAAATGGGGGGAGGAGCTTAAAATATTTAAATCTAAAAAATTGAATTAAACTTTAAAATAGTGACATAATTTCTTTTAAAAATTCACGTATATTTTCCCCTTCCGAAACACCTAAATGAAAGCAAAACCTCAAAAAGGATTGTATTTTGCAAAATAATGTCTGGCGTTTCAAAAATACTTAGGTTCCGATTTAAGAAAACTTTCGAAATTCTGTTGTTTGCCCCTCAAAGGGTAAAGGATATTTTATAGATTTATGCTGAGCCTTTAAATTAAAATTTTAAAGATTTAAATACATTTCAACTTAATGTTGTTGGTGCGTTGTGTTTTCCATGAGGAATTTCTATTTTAACTGTTTTACTCACGTAAATTAAGGGCGCCTAAGGTCTGCTCCAGTGTAAATGCTCAGATTTTAGGTAATCGTTTATTCGATCGACAAAATCTCCTGTTTATGAGAAATCATAAGTCATATAGGACCTACATCATTTAAAATTGAATTCATCTTAGGTAAAGTACGAGAAAGTGTGTATAAATAGTTTAACTAATTTTTATTGTATACAGGAAACGTAATAGACCGGTAAAACAGTATTGTAATACGCAGTTATTAATCTGATAGTATAAATGATAAAGTTATATATGAATGATAAGTTATCTAAATGATAAGTTATCTATGTATGACTCACTGATGGACAAAGGTAAACCAAACAACAGTAACATCTAAACTCAGATGCTTGAAACTCTACTTGCAAACGGTGTATCCAGGATCAGTCAACCAGCCTCGAGGTCCACCCGTGGACTTGTGCCCGTGGAAATGCACATCGAGTCGGTGTCGCAGTCGCTCGTCCGACTAAAGGCTGCTAAAGGTTGGACGGAGATTGACATGATCTCAGGCATCATGAGCAATGAGGTAATTTTTAACAAGCCATTTTCTGTGTCTCTGCTCCAAAAACGAATAGACGGCTCGACGGCTGGGAAAGATGCCGTATTCAGGAGAGGGAGACTTGTCTGACACACAAATGGCCCCTTCATTCAATGCGTACAACAACGCCAACTTTGTCTCCCGGAGTAATCACTTCACTCCCGTAAGTAGTGCTCTTTGCAAGTAGTAAAATAAGATTAAACATATCAGGTGGGAAGAAATTGTTTTCTTATCTGTACACATGCAAATATGTTGCAATTCAGGCGCTAATAGTTTTATTAGACAGGAAACTGGTTCTGCAGGACGGAACAGCTTGTGCTTTGCGACAGTGAAGGTTTTGAGACTACTCTGACTGATAATATTCGGGTTTTTCGTGTCAATGCAATCGTTATTTCGTATTTGCCCGCACTGCGGGGGATGATGTGTGTTTTTTTTGGGGATTTAAGTACATCGTCTCCCTTGAACAATGTTGTAATTTACTCCTTCAACAGAAAAACAACTATTTTATCTCCTTTGCAAACCGTTTTCAATACACCTCAACAACTACGTGTAACTGCTTTTGTGATTTAATCTTCTTTAACAATTAATTATCCAACTAATCAACAAATCAATCAATCAATCAATCAATCCTGAAACAAAAAATAGAGGGTTAAAAAACTGATGAAATGAATATAGGTATTGATGAAATAAAAAAGAACCAATTGAAATAAACTAAAGCTATGTCTGGAGATCCATGGTGTTTAATAAGCGGTAAAGTTGTTTATTTTGATAACAAGTCTTGTTCGAACGGATTAGATCCGATCTGGGAGGAGGGCAAGGCATTAAACGAGATTCCAGACTTATCAGTGTCACAAGGCCACGCCCCTTCCAAGATGGCGGCGGTCGTTAACGTCGGATTTTGTCAAGTCAGGACTCAGGACCCCCTCGAGGACGATCAATTTTTCAAATGGAGGTGAGATGCGGAGATGCGGCCCCGCGCCGGCCGCCAAGTCGATTCGCCTCAGGAAGACTGTAGAATACCGTGCTAGACTCATGTGCAACTAGTTTTGGGTACGACAATGTAAACATTTTAAGATATTTCAGGATGATTTCCTGGGGGGGAGTAGCCTTAAGAATTAGAAAATTTGGCTTGTGTTAATTGTGTGGTATTCATTTTTGCTAATTATGCAGCTCAATCCTGTTGAAGGTGGTAGCTATACTTAAGATTGGTGCTTCGAGTTAGAATTGCTTCGTGTATTTGAATTCGTATACCGACTTAACAGATGAGACTAAAATTAGTTCCTCCTTTGAAAAATGTGTAATCGTATAGTACTGCCTTATCTGAATTGAATACTTACATCTCCCTCTTCGTCACTATTTTATTTCATGTATAGCTTTGCAAGTTGGTTTGCCCATAATTTTCTTTGGAGTCACTCAGTTGCCTAGCTGTTTAGACGTACAAGTTTGATATTGCTTACATCTGTTGATCGGCACGTCATTAAACGTAACATACTCAAAACACCCACTTTTTTGCGTTCTAATTTTTACGGTGATACATTACTTCATTCTTTATTCTGCAATACACTAGCTAGTTGAACGTGCATGAAAACATGTATAAACGATCAGAAAATATACCTCTTTGCACAGTTTTTATGGTTTGTCTTTAGTACGAATTACACGAGTTGAAATCTAAAAAAAAAACAAATAAACTTTAAACTTAATAACTTAAAAACTTAATAACTTTTTTTATATAATTTCCTTCACAATTTTAATTTTTGTCCTTCGAAACACCCTAAATAAAAGCCAAATCGTCCAACATGATTGTATTCTGGTAAAAACACTTTCACAAAAAAAGTTCCATGAGGAAAAACAATCAGTTTATTGCAGGAATTCAGTTTAACGTTTTTATTCTAAACTTAATTCCACCTAACTAATGTTGAATTGTTTTTATTCTTTCTTTTTATAACACTTTTAATAACTTAACTACATACTGTATAGCTGTAGCAAAAATAACTAATATTAGTCATACACTTGTGTGGTCGAAAATTATTTACTATAATTAATTATTATATTATAATAACTTAACTATTATACGACAGCGATTTTTAACCTGATTAAGTAGGATAGTAGTTATTTAACAAATAACCCCTGTCTCTGATGTTAAACTTGAGGTCTCTTACTTTTAATTTAAATTCTGTTTACTCTTAATTTTTTTTAATTTACAAAGCGAGTCATGTAAAATTATTCTAGTGGTTTATTTCAAGTAAACCCTATTACATTACTGTAGTTTATTAGTTAGTCTTTTTAACAGTAGAAATTGATGTATAGTATATTTAGTTTCAGTAATTATTAATATTTTATTCTTAATAAAGTTAGAGGAGAAGAGCGTTATATTAAGCTCTTCCCAAAAATTATGAATATTCTGAAGAATCCGTGCACGATTGTATCATTATAAAGGCCTGTTATTGCATAACCTCCTGGAAAATGAATACGTACATTATTCCTTGCGCCTAACAACTGTGCATGAGTTTTTTTGTATTTTATGAACGTTTGAGGTAGATATGTAAAGTTATAAAGTGATGATGAGTCCCCAGTTCTGGGTCGCCCCACCTGCCCGGGCTGACCAGAGGCGTAGGAGTCGTTGAGTATCGTCGCCTCCATTTGTGGCCGTGTCTTCTTATCTCCCCTGGGAACGGCGCGCGGCGCGGGCGACTCCTCCCTCTGGACATGGGTGTTGAAACGACCCGACCACATTGTCGCTGCCCTGCACTAACTATATTGCCACAATATTCTGACTATAAAAGTATTTTTATACATTCCTCTGATCTCAACCCTCGATTTTCACCCGTCTTCAAGAGTAAAGGACATTCAACAAGTAAACATTCATAAATATTAATCGTTAGTCTAATAAAAGTTTGGCTCTATTTTACTGATGCTATTGTTATATTAAAACGTAATTTACTAAAACGAGAGCAATAGTAGTTTGATGATAAATATGCCATAACTATATTTCAAAGAGTCTTAAGTCTAAAAAAGCGAGGTTTTAAACCACGAAAACATTATTCTAGCAATATGAACATCGTCCCTGATACTATCAAAATGTAATATTTTCATTATGTAATTGTAATTAAAAAAAAAAACTACACGTACAAAATGTGTTTCTCATAGACCCGATTTATGTTGTTTTTAATATGACTGGTGTTACTGTTAGTTTGTATTCTAATCATATATAATTTATTGTTGATTACACTTAAAAATTATATTTCCTAAATTTTAGTTTGATTCAAAAGCTATAACTTTTTCTAGGATAACCGTAAAAAAATATTCCCCAAAAATTACAGAAAAAACAAATAGTGCGTTTGATATCAGTGACTATAACTAATTGGTAAGTTATTGATTAAAACTGATTCTTTCATTTGTGGTTTAGTTGTAATTGACAGTTCATACTTAATTTTATAACTAACCTTGCTGTACAAGGATAATGCTGCTTGCTAAACCATGAGAAATGGTCAATTTTGTTAATACAATGATTTATTTTATCATTATATTTAAAACAATGAAACATATTCTATATTACATAGGTTAAGGATAGTTAGATATTTGATTTTTTTGAAATTTTATCACTCTTCGAGTCTGAATTCTAGTCAAAAACCGAATGAGCTTTGTTCAATAATAAAAAATTATAATCAAATGTAAAATATTTATAAATTAATTAAGCTTGAAAGTGAAAATGAATTGGTTAAGCCTACCACTTACACACAGTAATTATTTAAACGATATATTTTATTTTAAATGCATCGAATTTTCCATCTTTCCAAATCATTCCAGAACTTGAAAGCGATTTAGTAGTTTTTAACTTAGATTTTTAATTAAGTTTGGATAGTCATATTTTGTATGTTTTCATTGGTTTATCGATCTCTCAACACTGAGATTGATAAATAATAATTAATCTTACTAACTTTAGGTGCGTCACATCATTCCAGAGCTGCAATGCAGGATGTGAATTACAGTATCCAAAAGTGTCCACTACTAAAGTAGGACCTATTCATGTTGTATTGGTACAATAGTTATTTGTGCATCTAGGGACTAAAGTGCAACTTTTTCTCCCTGAGGGAAACTGTTATCGCCCGATGACGGAGCCGAGGGCGACAATTTCCCGAGGGAGAAAAAGCACTTTAGTCCCGTAATGCACACAAAATTTTTCCTCCACCTACACCATTAACAATAACTCGGTATAACACTGTAACTTTACCTTTAGATGATCCTTTGCTTCAACAAACTGCATTACAATCACATAGCCTATATAAATAAATAATGCAAGGTATTTAGGCTTTAATTTTAACCATTTTATTCACACTCTTCTTTAAAAATACTCTAGGCCTTACTTATTTGTTCACAAATATGCAGGAATATAGCCTAAATTACAGCAAACTCAAAATGGATACGCTGTCCTGTAGGCAACGGAAACGGATGCTCGGATGCTGTGACACTCTCTTCAACATCGAGAAACAAATTAAAATCGACAGTGCTGCCATATTTTCTCACTGTCCACCGCGGCGTTGCCGGATTTCTTCCCATGTATTTCTTATGAGATTACTTTTAGTCCCGTGGGACTAAAAGTAAGTAAGTAAATCCCATGGAGTATAAACTATTGCTTTAGTATTCTATTCCAGGGACTAAAAGACGACTATAGATAGTAGGCGGAGGAAAAGTTATTTAAGTGTTGGATAAATTACCTGTTATGTTTATAAGAAGTGTATCAATATATATTATTTTATCTACGAATAAATAAAGTTGACAAAAACATGAATAGATGGTTATGAATGGCTATTACCATTCTTCAATTAGGCTATTCTCTAAATCCAATTCATAAATAGATACCTTTGCTACCTCGGGTAAAAAAATGTTATTAATTTAAAATACTTTTTTTTATTCATGTTGAAGCCTTCCGGAATTGACAATCAGTTATAACATTGTAAAAGGTTTTAAATGTGTTCAGTGTTTTTTAAAGATGACAAAATTTCAATGAATGAAATTTAACGTTCAGTTTTGATAATGACTGGAGTAGTCCATCTTGGAGTAGTCGAAACTTTAGTCAACATTAGTAGACTGAGGAATTGCGAACGTCAAGGTACGTAACCTGTTATACAATATTTTTTCTCTCCGGTCGATGGTCTTCCTGACACCTTCCCAAAACGCTAAACGATTCATATAAATAAGAACCAACAGGTTTAAAACGTATAACTACTGGAGTTTCTTCTTCAGCGTTTCACTTCTTCTCATGAATAAGTCGCTTTCCTTAAAGGCAAAAGCGTCAGACGAATAAGACCCGATATGACGAAATAGGATAAAAATCGCCATTCGAACTCCCACTGCGGCTTTCGATTCGAGCATTAAATTTCCAACGGCACCGAGTGCAAATGCTCACCGTCCCTCTCTCGCAATAAACGAGAAAGGATCGTAAACCAGTAACAATCGCGTCGGCAGCGGCAGGAGCCGAGCCGGAGCGCGGGAGTCAGGCCGGGCCCTGGCAGCGGCGGGCGACGCAGCGCCGCAGCGGCGCAGCGGCGAGTACACCACGACAGCGGGCCAAAACGACCAATATCGCGGCCGATCATAAATAAAAACAGTCGACATCGAGTCGCTGTTGTAAAACGTTTAATAACGGGCGTAAACAAAAGAAATGTTAACAATAAAATGAAAACTCAGAACCGGAGCCCCGCCATCTTGGATAAGCCTCTCGTAAAACGCGGTGGAGGTTATGTTACGATATTGCGGGAATGTAAATCAGCTCGCCGTCGCGCGGGCAGCTACAAAGTCTCCGGTAAATCACCAGCTCCGAGTGATTGAAAACGAACGAGCGAAACAACTACTGCCCGCGCCCCTCGGTCGAGTTATGTGCTAGAATATCTTTTCCCGACGACAGAGTAGAAAAGATTAATAGAAAGAATAAATTGACTGGGGGTTTAAGGAATTCGACTTCACTCTTTAACCGGCAGGTTCGTTGTAATCGATGAACTATTATGATGTTGGAATAATAGTGTTAACATTTCAAATTTCTAATAAAATTAAGTTTCAACCGGTTTAAACTCTATGCCTAAGTTAATCTTGACTAAACAGTAAAATCTTCCTAATGTTTTGCCTTTACACAGCAATTTTTATTAGGGACACGATTTTAATGTTGTTTTAAAATAAAATTAATTTATCGTCGCCATTTAATGACAACCGTATCACAGTATTTCTATAGCCATTTAAACAATGCATACTCTTGAAACTAATATTGATGGAGTTAGATATTAAGATTTTGAGAGATTTATCTGTGGATTTCGTTGTGAAATCCATATATATTTTACTTTACTGTCTGTTTACAAATCCTCTCTATTCGATGATATTTTGTCAATCTTACCAACTAACTACAGCTGTTTATTTGGGCCTCTTTGTAACTATCTCCATACAAAGACACCCCGCCTTCGCTAGGTCTTTGACATTTAACTTGTATAATTTTTCTTATTTCCTGCACTGATGTACGAGAGAAATATATTTTTATATTTTTTTAAGCAGAAAGACATAGAAGAGCTGGCCAACAGCGAGTGGGAGAGGGCGACAACACTGGCCTACGCACGTCGCGCAGGAGGTACTTGACACCACGTCTCGCCACATCTACCAGAGCAGGGCGACAACACTGGCCTACGCACGTCGCGCAGGAGGTACTTGACACCACGTCTCGCCACATCTACCAGAGCAGGGCGACAACACTGGCCTACGCACGTCGCGCAGGAGGTACTTGACACCACGTCTCGCCACATCTACCCGAGCAGGGCGACAACACTGGCCTACGCACGTCGCGCAGGAGGTACTTGACACCACGTCTCGCCACATCTACCAGAGCAGGGCGACAACACTGGCCTACGCACGTCGCGCAGGAGGTACTTGACACCACGTCTCGCCACATCTACCCGAGCAGGGCGACAACACTGGCCTACGCACGTCGCGCAGGAGGTACTTGACACCACGTCTCGCCACATCTACCCGAGCAGGGCGACAACACTGGCCTACGCACGTCGCGCAGGAGGTACTTGACACCACGTCTCGCCACATCTACCAGAGCAGGGCGACAACACTGGCCTACGCACGTCGCGCAGGAGGTACTTGACACCACGTCTCGCCACATCTACCAGAGCAGGGCGACAACACTGGCCTACGCACGTCGCGCAGGAGGTACTTGACACCACGTCTCGCCACATCTACCAGAGCAGGGCGACAACACTGGCCTACGCACGTCGCGCAGGAGGTACTTGACACCACGTCTCGCCACATCTACCAGAGCAGGGCGACAACACTGGCCTACGCACGTCGCGCAGGAGGTACTTGACACCACGTCTCGCCACATCTACCAGAGCAGGGCGACAACACTGGCCTACGCACGTCGCGCAGGAGGTACTTGACACCACGTCTCGCCACATCTACCAGAGCAGGGCGACAACACTGGCCTACGCACGTCGCGCAGGAGGTACTTGACACCACGTCTCGCCACATCTACCCGAGCAGGGCGACAACACTGGCCTACGCACGTCGCGCAGGAGGTACTTGACACCACGTCTCGCCACATCTACCCGAGCACAATGCAATCCTAACTCTATCGTTTGATCGCACTCACCTATTTTATAGTTGATGATCGGCTTTGTCTGATATCGTGGTTTTCCTATTTGATCCTTGGCGGGCCCTTTAAAACGCCACTTATTTGTTGGTTATTATGGCCAGAAATAAATAAGCTACTTGCACCAGATTTCTTCATCCTACAGCATATTTTCAGGAGTTGTCTAGCTGACAACAGCGACCATCTGTTCATCTGTTCAGCAGGCGTACAATTGATTATCCACTTAATAGACGTAAAACCTCATGGTAATTCCTGTGAGCAAAGACGCTAGAGCTACCTGGCGAGAGCTGTTAGGAACAGAAATCGTTAAACAGAATTAATTGTGCAGCTGATCGCCAGTGAGCGATGTTGAATCCGATAGTATAAATTATACCGTTATCGCAAAGAATAATGTGCTCAACTCATCCCAATTATTTCTACTTATAAACAGAAGATGGATATGCGGTTTACTTTCTAAAACCGCAGTAAAAACTTAGATATGGTAATACGGTTAAATTTTAGGTTCTCAGTAACTGTGATAATTTAACTACAACCTGGCTGAATACTTGTTTTAACTGGTGGCGCTATCTATTGAGGACTGCAGAACTACGTCAAAACGTTGTGTCTATTCCTCTCCATTGGGCTAGCAGTCTTCTACAAGTGTACTGTCAATGGTATGATCATCTTCATAACGACGACACCCAAAGTAGTGTCCGTCGTTCTATTGTACCGCATTATATAAGAAGAAAGTTGCATGAACGGAGGGTGACATGCGAACGTGGACATTGAATGAGGGTAGAACTGTATCCGCATTCGTAGCATATCGACAGCTAAAGTTCCTGAATACTCGCCATGTCAGTTTTCTTGTTTCTCCCCCATCCAACTGACGTGATCACGACGAGCCGAACGACCATTGTATAACCATAGGCTATTTCAACAGCACCTTATTTCTGATGTGGTCCTTAGAGCGTCTCAAAGTAGTTTTACAATTTAACCAGTACCGCATTTCTCGGCCTTCTTTGAATCTACCTGCAAAATATCTGCTCCGTAGAGCATGATGACCTGTCCTTTCCACTGCAACGGCCTCCGTTTCCACTTCCCCGGTCCTCCGACATTTGCCTTTGGTCCTTAGAGATATATATACAGGGTGTCCAACTTAACTGTGCCACCATTGCTATCTCAGAAACTATTGGATTTAGAGAACACTTTAAATGAGGGACTTCACCTACTTTTTTAAGACATTTAAAAATATGAATTCCATTTTCTTCTAAATGGCCGCCATTTTCCAATATGGCGGACAACTTTGATTTTTGTTATGGAACACCCTGTATTTTATGGCGTATTTGGATTTTACGTTTAATTTTAAGAACTTATTACTCTCTGACATTTTTTCCTAAACTCAATAGTTAAGTAGATATAAGCCGACAAAGTTTCATTTTCCCCATAAGAAAAGCATTGCGTAATTCTCGGTACTCAGTATATCGATAATGGTTGGGTTAAATAAAAAGTACCAAGGAACAAAAGTGCCAAAACATGTTATTTTAGTTAAGATTCAATCATATAAGTAGTTTTTAGTCGAGATTCACTCATGGATATGAATAATTTTGAATATTTTTATACTCCATAAGGATTGCATGGGATGGCACAGTTAAAATGGACACAATCCATTTCAAATGAAGAAACATCAAACTTTAACTGCTTATATCTTCTTAACCATTGGGTTTAGGAAAAAATGTCAAAGAGATAAAGTTCTTAAAATTAAGCGTAAAATCCAAATACGCCATAAAATACAGGGTGTTCCATAAGAAAAATTGTTCCATATTGGAAAATGGCGGCCATTTAGGAGAAAATAGAATTCATATTTTTAAATATCTAAAAAAAGTAGTTGAAGTCCCCCATTTAAAGTTTTCTCTAGATCCAATATTTTCTGAGATAGCAATGGTGGCACAGTTAAGTTGGACACCCTGTATACCACCCTGTCGAAGAAACCTTATCGCACATACCTCTATTGTGTCCCAAGTCTTAGCGATGCTGTGCAGCACAGCCCCCAAGAACCAGGCTGAACTTTATTTGTGACGTTTCTCTCACTTCGACACTCGTGCACGTTTGGAGTACTGCAAGCAGGTATCCGCTACGTAATTTAATATTTCCGTTCCAAAAATCTGTACAGACATTTTTATTCACCAAGACGTTTGCCTCAGATGAAGATTTTTTTGCTGAAGAATGCAGATTTCCTCCATATTTTATTATGCCCCCATATTTTATGACACTAACAGACGCTTTTGGTTGCCTGGAATTTTAGACTTTGTATTATCCTTATTTGAATCTGCCTGCGAAATCTCTGTTTCATAGAGCATGACGACCTGTCTTTTCCACGGCCTCCGTAATCTTACAGCTTTGAAGGGCCCGCCAAGGAGTAAAGTGGGGAATCCGCATTTTCCACAGCGACGACCATATGTACCTTCAATGAGTTTCGGCTTAATGTTTCATTTTGATTGATAATATTTTAATAATCTTTTTGAATAATATGGCTTTTCGAACGAATTAAAAAGTTAAAACCCCAAACTGTATTTTAAAAGAATATTTAGTAAAAAATCTGCTAATTAATACGGGTGTTGAAGTTTATTATTTTTGAGACAAGAAGAACTTCTAGAAATCCACTTGACAGAAAAAACAGGTATTAAGCTTCTTTTATTTTCGTTACAGCATACAATTAAAATATTGTCAGAGAGGTAAAGTGGCAGGTTCGCTGTAAGGCACTTGCGGGATGGTAAAGTCATAGCTTTGGTGCAAAAGAGTACCTACTACTCGCATATGCATCATCAGTTAAATGGTGATGTTCTTATGCCTTGCAAAATTCCTAAATTGCTACTTATCTAATTCAGAGTACAAACCAGTTATAACTAAAGCTTTAAGTGCGATTTAAATCGCATAAAGTGAATATGTCACAATTTATAAATGTTTGTTTTTCAGATGGCCTTAATTTGTACGGAGTGTTTGTGATTTTACAGTTATGAGTTGTTATTTTTATTTATATTTTTCACATATATTAGTGAACAGTTTAGTTATATTTTATTTTCAAAATGTATCACTGCTTGAAAACGCCAAGCACACGGCTTGTACAGAAAACAACAGTCTGCAGTAAGAGACTCGTGAATTGTTCACTGGAAATATTTAATTGTTCTGTGAAAGCGAAACAATAACGAATAAATAACAGTCCAAGGTAGTACTAATGCTCCAAGGGAGCTTCTGGAAATAATTGCGTTGTTGTGACAACAGATTCCACTCTCCCTTGACCTGAAACGTTGTGTAAAAAGTACGTCCATTACAATATAATAGTGATTATTTATTCCGAGATATTGTCAAACAAATTATTACTCAATGTAACGGATAAATAAAGTAAACAAATAAATAAACAAATTCGGACGATTTTAATCGAATGTGATCGTGTATTTTTTATTTCAAAGCAAAATTGTAAGCTAATTTGGGTGATATTAATTTTTGATTTCGCTTTGGTCGCAAATAATCGAAAATCTTTGTGGTTTCTTTATTTATAGTTTATTTATAGTTTATTTATAGTTTTAAAAAGCTAATCGCTGTGACAGTGACACTACGTACCAGGATAATATAGGAGCCGTATGTGTGTGCCGTACAGTCACAAAAATATGAAGTTTTCTTTATTTTCTTAAACTTCGCCAATGGCCGATTATTAATTTTAAAGTAATAGCCTACGAATGTTCAAAACAGGCAGGCTACCAGACTGGAAAATTTGTTTCAATTTGAGACACTTAATTCTCTGATAAAAACTAATTAAATTTATGTTTTTCGTCTGAACTACTTAAAGTCGTTGGAGATACGTGTTCCAATTCTATTGAGAATATCTCCAGAGAAAATACGACTGAAAGATATAGGTGTAGTACTCACGCAGCAATTAGCTTGGATCGTTGGTATTCACTACGGAACATGCCTACACTAACCAATTAAACGTACCTAGCGATGCGGAGTGTCGTACTGGGAAACTTGTCAAATAAGATTTAAAGTCCCACCTCGTTCATTAGCATATTCTGATGTAAATAGCGCTACAAAACTGTTGAACGACACAAGCTGCGGGGGACGCGGAAACGCCCGGGTGTGCATAATTAGTTAGTCCCAAGCCGCAAAAACTGACACGAAAGGGAAATGACCAGGAAGTGACCATTGTTGGACTTGGTTTTTTGCATTATTTAGACTCTAAAAGGTTCGCATTAATATGCAGGTTTTTGTGTACACGCGGGTTGAGGAACTTCCCCTTTTGGATAGAAAGGAACAGCGTGTTAGTACATTAATAGACGCGCCTGCGACCAAGACCCAAAGGAAAGTAAAAATTGAAAAGCTTACAAGAATGAAATCATATTATAAAGGATCTTCTATAACATGAACTATATCACATTTTGATAATTTCATAATTTTGACTCTTGTACGCAGATATTTAAAAATAAATAAAAATAATAAGTTAAGGCCTAACTATGCCTCAAAAGTAGGAATTTTAACGGCTACGATTACATGTTTTGAGCTTCAAACGCCCAGAACCACAATCAAACTAAATTAAATGACCAGTTACTTTAATTTAGCATTTATATGGAGAGATAATTCGTATGTTTATTTTGGGGGGTTGGGGGGCTGCAGCTTCTAGACGAAAATGGATTGAATGAAAGATTCTCCTTTATTTCAAGGTAGTGAATAGCGCCAGAAGGATAATGATGAGGTGCCATGTATATTTACACAAGTAATCTTAGATTTTTGTAGATTTCAACTAAATTTAATTTATTTCAAAGCTCAAAAATGTTTATTCTCTTCTTTGTATATTATTTTTAGAGTTGGAAATTTAATTTTTTTACTGACGGGACATCAATTTTAAAAAGGTTACAAATCAAATATGTGATATGGGTACACAATTGTACAAACTTATATCATAAATTATATAAAAAGAGGACTATATATTGTAATCAGAATATTATGGCAAACAAAAAAAAAAACAAAAGTGTAACACTTGAATGCATAAGCAACGACCAACTAAATACACGGTGTTTTTTTCAAAACTTGCTTCTTAATTTATCCAAAAGCTGAAATAAATTTTAATGTTCTGTTTGTTGAAAACGTATACCAAGGCAGGGAGAAGTAAATTTCACATGAAAGCTTCATCCTGCAACAACCTCCTTCTCACTCCAACCCCTAACTTAAAAATTTCATATGGCAACATACCCTTTGTGACACATCACATTAAAGAGAGATTAAAAAAGAAAGTTTTTGGTGAATGAAAAATTAAAATCTTCCTACGCGTTCTTGAGATAATAAAATAATTAAAACGTCAAATAAAGTGTGTTTTTACCATCGCAACCTCTGTTTGATCTTCATTTTAATGAAAAGGCGAAAGATATTCTGGTATTTTGACTGAGGGAAACAACTGTCACCATTGGGCCAGATATGTTTCATGATACAAATTTTCAGCCTCTCCAACCCTCACTCACCCCCGACCCTAACTTTAAAATTTCAAATGGGATTGTTACCCTTGTGACATATTAAATCAAGGGTTGAAAAAGGGACATTTTCCCCAAGAAAATTTAAAATCGTAGTAGTTATGATTAGCCGTTTCTGCGAGTGGTGGGTTTGTGGTAAGGGTGCTCATATGCATAATTAGACTCCTCCCCCATCATTTGCATAATTAATTTTAATTGTTTTTAAATGGAGGCGATTTGCCTAATTTGCATAATTAATTACCCCCCCATCATTAGCATAATTAATTTTAATTGTTTTTAAATAGAGACGATTTGCCTAATTTGCATAATTACCCCCCCCCCTCATTTGCATAATTTCTCAACTTTTAAAACGGAGACGATTTGTCTAATTTGCATAATTAATTAACCCCCCCTCTCATTTGCATAATTAATTTTAATTGTTTTTAAATGGAGACCTTTTGTCCCCCACCCCCTTCATTTGCATACGGTGTAAACTTACCTGTTCCCTTTGTTTGAACAACCGAGTGTTTATTTTACAACACTCGGTCAATTCTAACATTACTTTGTGATTGGTTTTGTTTTTTTGTTTTGGTTTTTTCGTTTATTTACAATATATTTCCTAATCTAATATACAATATAATTCCTAATCTAATATACAATATAACTTAATCAAATTTTTTATACAATTTATTTACATTCCACGTGGGCGGTGTCTTCTTTGTACTCCAGTCACCTCGACCTCAAAGAGACGGTTTGGTGACTGGAGATGGTCTTCCGCAGCACGCATTGCCAGTGTGCGGAAATGTTCCGTCACTGGCATATGCATACTCCAGCTGCCGCTCGAAGTCGATCGCCTCCACGTGGGATTCCATTTGCTCCTCCTGAACCTCGCCCTGAAGATGGTGTAGTCAGTGACCTCGTCGTAATACTGATCGAGGTCCAGGAGGTTCTCGATCATACCGATGTTGAAGAGAGCGAAGAGGCTACGGTATACGACAGGCATGATCGAGAGGTTGCAGTCGAATGACTGGTCCCCTCGGCGGAGACCGTATTCAATTGGAGCAATTGGAGCTAATCAAGGGAAGCGTGGGGAACATTAGTTTCCCACGCCACTAATGTTATGCAGCCCCTCCCCCTCATTTGCATAGTTTCTCAACTTTAAAAACGGAGACGATTTGCCTAATTTGCATAATTAATTACCCCCCCCCATTTGCATAATTAATTTTAATTGATTTTAAATGGAGACGATTTCCCCCCCCCTCATTTGCATATGGTGCAAACTAACCCGTTCCCTTTGTTTGAACAACCGAGTGTTTATTTTACAAACACGGTTTATTGCACTATGTTGTGATTGTTTGTTGGTTTTTTTCTATTTATTTATTTTTTTAAAAACAAGAAAGAAAGAAAGGATAGGTAATATTCAATCGATCACGATTATTTCTATCTCCTCCTCCTTCTGTGATGTTGGCGGAGGAGCTCTGCGACGTCGTCTCGCTGGTCGGGTGATACCGGTGCTGGTTGACGGCACTGGATTAGCATAATCCACCTCCATCGCCGTTTCTACTTGCCGCACTCAAAGCCGGCACTCCTCCAGTGCTGCCCTCCCAGCCACTGTCGTCACCTGGGTCTCCTTGATGTCGACCAGCTCGCCGACCTCTCTCGTCCGCAGCAGCTGCAACTCCTCCCGGTCGACTGTGAGCAGCTCCTCCGCCTTCGCCGAAGCTGCCATCAACTCGCTGTCAGTTATCTTTGTTCCCCACGGGCTTGGCGTAAGCCACGTGTAGAACAAATCTACAGCGAAGTCCATGTTCTCTGCTGCTTTCACCACCTCCTCATCACTCAAAGCAGTCCCAAAATATTCATCGGGGACAAATGCCTTTATGGCGAGAACTAACTCCTGCTCGTCAAAAGTGATGTTAGGCATCGACATGATGTAATTGGATTTAAAAAAGAAAATAAAGTTAAAAAGTGAAATGAAGAATACAGAGCGAACACTGGTTATAACTCGGGTGGCTACTGGCAGACTGACAGTGGAGCGAGGGTCGGGCGAGCCTCCTTTGTTGCCTTCCCCTCCACATTAATCAAGGGAAGGGTGCATAATATTAGTGGCGTGGGAAACATTAGTCCCCCCCCTCCCACTCATTAGCATAATTTCTCAACTTTTAAAACGGAGACGATTTGCCTAGTTTGCATAATTAATTACCCCCCCCCCAAATTTGCATAATTAATTTTAATTGATTTTAAATGGAGACGATTCCCCCCCTCCCCCCATCATTTGTATAATCACTACCCGCATACAACGCTGCACCCTCCCAGACAGTCATGCGAGCGGACCTATTGAATTATACTCTCAAAACCCTGCCTTACAATGTGTTCGGCTCACCCTGCTACACTGCACAGCAAGTCAGTCTTCACTCTGGTTTCTTACCGAACACACGTCTTTAGCGAGTGCTCCGCTTAGTTTCTTAACATACGTTTTACTTCGTGAACATTATTCGTGACGCCGTGCGGTGTTGTGCATTTACTGTGTTGGATTACCACTTTATTTAAAAAACGTAAGTAGTATTTTTTATATTTATTTCTATTTTTATTTAAGATACCACCAATTACCTCGTATTGTGAAACGAGGGATTGAAGTCTCAATAAATTGAGAAATACGTAATTAGAACATTAATATTATCTCTTTGTAATAATAAATGAATGTTAACCGACAAGACTTTTATTTGATTTAATAGAGAAACAGTTTAAACTAATTAGAAATATAACGGAGATCAGTTGATACTAATATTAATTTTTTCTTAACAATAAATATGTCAAAGCGATTTGACCGTAGGCTGAATATGAGTCTTGATTATAATAAAGTAGTGACAAGACTTTATTTGGTTCAACGGAGATACAACTTGACATACCTATGAACTAGTAATCAACCATAGAAATGAAAATACCTTTCGTATTACTGTTTGGTACGTATCTGACCTATCAAAAAATTCAAATCATAAGCAACAAAATTCAGTGAAACTGTATATTATACAAAGTAAATGATTGCATTTTCCTATGTTACCCTTTGTTATGGTATCCCTTCCGTCACACCCTCCACAACACCGTGTGTGGTGTCCCGTCCCCCCCTTTCTTTTGCTCAGGAATCTAATAAGTGTGTTATTCTTTTATTTATAGATTTATCATGAACTGCGAGAGACGTTATACGTGCGCCATTTTTACTGCGTTCTGCGTGCAAGCAGCACCTTCAGCGTCACATGAAGCTGAAACACCGAGATGGTGAGGAGATCTTCTCCTGTCCTGAGTGTGAGAAGACCTTCACCCGTAAGGACGCCCTACATCGTCATCAGCGAGTAGTCCATGCTCCGACGCCTTCAGCCCCTACGCCCGGTCCGTCATCAGCCCCTACGCCCGGTCCATCATCAGCCCCTACGCCCGCTCCATCATCCGCTCCAGACCAACTGACAGGTAAATAATAGTAATAATTTTATAATAACGTAATAAATAAACCAATTTCTGTTTTAAATGAAAAAGAAAACATTGATGGTTAACACTGAGTATGCTAAACCTAGAGCAGTGTACGTTTATATCAAATCAAAAGCAGGGGAATGAAATTATCTGATATTTTGCACTTTAACACTGACTGAGCAAAGAAATCTAGTATTTTACACTACCTTTTAGTCTATCTATTTAATGTCGGGGTGTAAAAAAAAGTGTGAAAGCAAACAAATAAACAAGTGTCCCTTATTTTGATCACGATTACTATTCATTTTTATTATTAATACCCTTTGTGTATTTTCAGGTTGCGTGTGTCCTCATTGTCGCAAGACATTCATGCGGAAGGACGTCTTGATGCGACACATTCGAGACCACTGCAAGGTTATTCGAGGTGCTGTATTCGCCTCATCTTCGACGCATCCGGCTGCTCAAGCTGTGCCTGTGACGGTGCAGCCTGCCCCCTCTCCTGCTCCGTCTACATCCAGTAGTGACAGCAGCAACATCGGTGATGAAGATGAGGTAGCTGTCCCTGACAACCTAGCTCCACAACGCTTTGTTGAAGTCGAGTCTGCGTTTTTGGGACGGCTAAAGACATACAGCCTTTGTCAACCAGCGTCAAATGAGGTAACTCTTCCCGCTCTCCTGACAGACATTTTTGGTAATTTAGTAACTCTCATGCACCGTATTCAACGTTGTGTCACTGCTATAAAGGTAAACTTGTGGGTCGAGTGTGAATTTGTAGACGTTCATGGGGAAACATGACGACGAGCCTTTAAAACAAAGGATGTCCCCATAACCCGCACGACCAATGTGGAGGATGTGTGTAGTGACTTTTTTGATAAATTAATTTTTGAAAAAGAGACATGCGAGATGAAGGGATCTGGATGGTCCTTTGTGCGGGTGTTAGACATGGAGGTGAGAGTAAATGTGTACCGCCCGCTCAAAGGAAGCTCGCACATCGCTTTACCTCAATATATTGAAAACAAAAAGGCTGTCGTCAATGTGTTGAACCAAGACGAAAGATGTTTTATGTATGCCATGGTGACCAAGTTCCTTGTCAATCCTCACCGTCGTCAGGTGCGTGAAACTGACTTTACACCTGCAGTACACGCACTCGCCAATCTGGCCTTCACCGGTCTCGAGTATCCGATGCGGCTGGATAAAATCGGCAAGTTCGAAGAGACGAACGGGGTAAGTATCAACCTGTATGCGATTGATGAAGAGAAAAAGAAGAAGAATGGGCGTTTTCAAATTCGACACATCGTATACCCCCTTCGAATCGCAAAGAGGGCGAGGCTAAACCACTTTGACCTCCTTTACTTGACCGATGAGGAGAAGTGTCACTATGCCTACATTACAAAGTTTGAGAGGTTGGTAAGCGGACAGTTTTCAAAGCGTTTTCACAAACTGTATGTGTGCAAAAGGTGCTTTGCCTACTTTGACAATCAACCGTACAATCTAAACAAGTGGTCAAGAGCGACTAAACGAGCACAAACGCTACTGCTTTGACCATGCCCCACTCCGTACGGACATTGCTGAAAATGAAAAAAATATCATTTACCCGTCACGAGAGAACACAGAGAAGCCGCTTCACAGAGAATGCATGCTTGTCCCCTACGATGGTGAACAACCACTTAACCCCACACCAACAGTGGCACCTCCAGCATGGGATCCGGCAAACTCGAGAACGGGACTACCACACCACCGCCACCATGGAGACAACATTAATTCGGCGAGCGTCAAGACCAAAAACGTTCATGTGCCTTACTCGTATGCATATTACGTATGTGACGTCACAGGAACTAGGATGAAGGAGACGTCGACGAAAATGATGCTGACACTTGTGAGACCTTCTCGAAATTACGGTTATACAATGGTGCTAACGCAGGAAAGAATCAGAATCAGAATAATTTTATTTCCACAACAAATTCAGTAAATTACAAAAATGAAAAACAATGGAAATTAGTCATCGCATGGGCCTAAAGGCTTGTGCGCGATGCCGAGTCGTTAAAGCAAGAAATTGACGTGCTGTCAAAAATAAAATAAATAAACAACTACCTGTCTTAATTTATTAGAATTAAACACTGAGATAAGACTTAAAATATTAGGTTAAGGCATTCTTTAGTTTTAGACCGCAGTTATTCAAGATTGTTCTCAGTTGTAAAAATGTAAATATTTCTATATTAGTTAAAACTTAAAAAGTAAGTAAGTAATAGCAACATTTCATAAATTAGGTAATAAAAAAAAATTAGGGTAGACCACACAATTTGGCGTTAAATGAGAATAATTGGTAAATCGTCAGCATGCATCGAAAGCATTTTATGTCTGCTCTGCGAGAAGATATCACAACGATATCTAGGATCCTGTACGGCCAGAGACAACCTGGTGATCCAACACGCCTTACACCGAATGAGGAGTTAGAGTTTCAAGCTGCCACAGTATGTTACATCTGTCGGCAGGACTTTAGCCCCACTGACATCATAGTAAGGGACCACCAACACTCACCACCGTACAAGTAACGAGGAGCAGCACATCAATTATGTAACCTGTAGTATAAGGAGTAAGACACTGTAAATGTCTACCTTCATAACCTCAGTAATTACGATGCGCATTTTATCGTAAGAGAACTGAATATCGACGGAGGTGAAGTTAATGTTCTAGCCAACAACGAGGAGAAGTTTATTTCATTTACCAAGAGATTTTTTTATCCAAACGTAGGCCGCCACGCTGGTGTGAGAGTGCGATTTGTTGATTCCTACCGTTTCTTGGCTAAATCCCTATCGATATTAGCATCGCTTCTTCCTAATGATGAAATGAAGGTCTTACGAGCCCGTCACCCTGACGCAGAAGAGAGTAATCTCCTCAAGAGGAAAGGAGTCTTCCCCTACAAATACATCACTTCTTTGGACGTACTGCAAGAAGAAGCCCTTCCACCGATTGTCGAGTTTGAGGAGGACATCAAACCTGAAGACTACGCCCACGCACAACAAGTCTGGGAGAAATTCAACTGTAGGTCTATCGCGGAATACTCAAACGTTTACCTAGAAACAGACGTCATGCTTCTCGCTGATGTATTCGAAAGCTTCCGTGATAAGTGTCAGAAACATTACAATCTGGATCCTGCACACTACCTGACTCTTCCATCATATGCGTGGGACGTAATGCTGAAGATAACTGGCGTTACACTTGATACGTTGCAAGATGTCGACCAGTATATGTTTTTTGAAAAGGGTATTCGGGGTGGTTTGACCCAATGTGTCACACGACATGTCGTAGCGAATAACAAGTACACAAGAGGTGATGATGAAGAGTTTGACGACGACACCAACTTAATGTATTACGACGCCAACAACCTCTATGGATGGGCAATGTGTGAACTACTTCCGTACGGAGACTTTGTATGGCTTTCAGATAAGGAGATAAGCAAGCTGAAAGATGAACTCATGAGTCTACCGTCAAACAATGAGTACGGTTATGTTTTGGAGGCGGACCTAGAGTATCCACTTGACGCCACCCTTCACGACAACCACCGAGACCTTCCTTTCTGTCCGGAAGTGGTTAAAGCGCCTATGGACCAACTACCCTATGACCCTGATATCCTCATCACGACAGGAGTTGGAAAGTCTCCTAAATTGATGGCTACCCTGAATGACAAGACCGGCTACGTTATCCACTACCAATACTTACAACAAGCATTGAAGAACGGACTACGTATTCGGCAAGTTCATCGTGTGCTACGCTTCAAACAACACACATGGATGAAACCGTATGTCACCCTAAATACCAGACTCCGCCAGTTAGCCGGGGATAATAAATTTGAAGTAGAGTTATTTAAACTGATGGTTAACGCGGTTTATGGTATGAGTCTCCAAAATGTTCGTAAACATAAAAATGTAAAACTCTGCACTGACCGCTATGGCTATATTAAGAATGTAGCCAAGTCAAATTTTAGCGATAGAGTTTGGTTTGATAAAGACTTTGTACTGCTTAACATGGCAAAAACGCGAGTGGTGTTAGACAAACCTGTTTATGTGGGTATGACCATTTTGGATCACTCTAAATGGTGGATGTACGGTTTCCACTACAGGATGGTAGAGCGGTACGGACGTGAAAATATCGAAATGGCCTATATGGATACTGACGGCATCGTTTATAAGATCCTTACCGCCAACGTCTACAGAGACATGTTACAGCATATGGATGAATTCGACACCAGTACACCCCCCCCCCCCCACCGCTCATCCCCCACTCCACCGCTGCTATAACGATAACAACGCTCGTAAGCTGGGGAAGTTCAAAGATGACGCTGGTGGTAAAATCCTGGAAGAATTCATCGGTTTGATGTCAAAGCTCTACTGTATGACATTCTTGGACGACGGAAATGTCCGTCCTACGCCACCGATCAAGCGGGCCAAAGGGATAAACAGAGCTGTTGTGAGAGACGAGCTGAGTGTGGATGACTACAGAGGATGTCTACAAAACCACACGGTGAAATACACGGAAAGCTGCCGTTTCATGAGCCGAAGACACATAA
The DNA here is from genome assembly GCA_035578135.1 of Flexamia atlantica. Lineage (NCBI taxonomy): Eukaryota > Metazoa > Arthropoda > Insecta > Hemiptera > Cicadellidae > Flexamia > Flexamia atlantica. The sequence continues at coordinate 35,708,251 of JAQJVK010000010.1, forward strand.
TATACACCATTATTGTGAAGAAGCGCTCATTAGCACCATACGATGACAAGCGTTTCGTTTGTGAACACGGTGTAAAAACACTTCCGTGGGGTCACTACCAGATCAGAGACCCACTCGCACAGCTAGTAGCTCTCCTACCGCCATCACCTTAGCCTGGACCTTGTCTCCCCGTCTCCAACCAGAACCATCAATGAAGACAGCATAGTTTATTTACGGTGCATGAGAGATTGGACAATAACGGTAGACAATTTAGTTTTAGTTTTAGTTACCAAACAGTTTTTTCTTTTTCCGGTATTTAAAAAAATACCTTTAGTTGCCTATTTAGATTTTTACATTTGACTTTTATCAAGTTTTGTTTGTGAATAAATAAATATGAAAATTCGTTCTCTTAAATCGTTTACCTGTGTATCATTCTGTCAGTAAAAGCTATTCAACATGGTCTTTTATAAAGAACCCAGAGTGTAAAGCATTATAAAAAGAAAACAAATATATATATATATATATATATCTTTACTTTGTGTTTTATATAAACTGTAAGTGCAAGTGAAAGGGAAACACCGTATTCGGAACCCTATGCTTGTAGTGTTCTTTTTATGAAACGATAAGCTAAATTTGTTATTTAACAAACTACAACTCTGGATTTGATATATTAAAATTAAAAATTAAAAGGATGGAAGAAAAAATAACAACAAATGTCTTAATACTGAGTACTCACGTTTATTTTTTCAAAAAAAAACATATTACATCAAAAAACATATTACAATACAATTCAATTTTTACCATAAATATTTACAAAGAGTCTCTTGATCAGTACATCATTGTGAGCAGTCGAAGAGAAGTCGAAGAGCTGCACAAAGTCTGTCATCTTCATACCACTGTGGTGAGTGCGTAAGTACAGGTAGACGAGACAGTAGTGTCCACAGACCGTGGTGTTGTCACTCTGAATGCGATGCTCGTTGTACAGGTAGCGACGAGCGTTGCGTCTCAGAAGTCCTTGGTAGAAATACAAGTGTGGAGGCTGGCCGTAGCTGTCGAAGAATTCAATTATTCCGTTTGACTCTTCTCCGCCGTCTAAGTAGAATGCCACCCAATGAGCGCCATCTTCATTATGCGGATCGGATTTACAATAATCACAGTGGACGGTGATATCCGATATGGTAATTGATCGGCAGCGTAGACACCGACATTTTGCACAGGCAGAGCCGAAAGATATTTTTCAATTTCCAGAGTATTCATTCTACAGTATCATAGCCGACAATAGCTTTAGCAGTTGAAGTACTAGTAGTAGCAGAAGAGCGAAAACAAGAGCAAAAGTATGAATCCCTATCTCCAATATAATTTTCATGTTCGTCAATTTTTGTTGTTAGGTGGAGCTAACCTCTTATCGCGACACAATTGGTCAGTGCGCAACGAGTGTGCAATGAGTTGGGATTGCAACAACGCAGGATATTTGTCAACAGTAGATTGTTGATTGATTGCAGTGATCCGCAACCTATATCACAAACATCGATGACATGAGTAGTGACGAAATCAATGATGTGATGTCGCTTTAAATATTCTTTCTTCTCCAACCCTTTGACGTAAACTGTCGGGTGTTTTGAAACGCAATCAGTTAACTTGCTGAAGAGTGTGTAATACGGTATATCACCTTGTCCCCACTGTAGACCGTGGCATTGTTTCGTAAGCCAGTAGCTTTCTCTCAGTTTTTCGTCTGATAGTTCAGATCTTTCATACGGTGATTTGGCGACATGATGCATGAGTAGTACACCGCTGTCCGCTTCCAATACACAAACTTCTTTTATTATGCATTCGTTTTGATTGTCTTTGAAGCATTGAATATCCACAATGACGGTTGCGGCTAGGTTATGTTTTCGATGCGATCTGTGTAGACGATCCATCTTGAACGAGTGATTGATGAATACTGAAGTCGGCGGTCTGTGTGTTTAGCCGCCAAAGTCCACGTTCACGTTGCGATGACGATCGATTTCGATGACATTGTCGAATTCCGCATAAACCAGACAGTTGACGGTCTCTGTGAGGGGTTCGTCAAAACCGAGCTCCATGCGACACTCCCATTACGTACCAGGTTCCAATGTGTCGTGTCGCTGGCCGACAGATCGGGCGTCAAATCAAAAGCCATAATACAATAGCCATCGTCAAAGTCATCTTTGTTGATAACGATACCGCTATTGCTAAACTGAATGCCTGTGCCGGAAAACAGAGTGTGATACGCCATTATATATTTTCCTTTATTGCCCTCAAAGTGTGTTTGTATCGGTTTGGACGGCACTTGTTCACCGTCTACATACAAAGAGAAGAAGTTCATTTTGGAATGTTTGAAGTTGTACGGGTTAAATTTCAAATCTCCATTATACGCCTTATTGGTGACCATGCCGACGATAATACGTTTCGGCACTTGGCCTAGGAAATCATTGTCCAAAGTCTTGCTTCTTATGCCGGACGGCAGTGTGAGTGTTTTCAAGTCCACTCTAGTGATTGGATATTTAGCTGTGGCCGTTTGTAGAGCTCTATCGTGTGCCAGCAAAACAGTAGGACTGACTTTACATCTGCGCACCCATAGGTTGGCTTCGATCATTTTCACTTTGAAATCACCAGCGTTCACCATCAGGGAGAATGCATCTTTTGATCGGATGAATTTGAAACGTAGTTCAACACCGTTTAGTAGAAATTTATTCTGATTACACATATCCAAATGTATATGACCGAGCATGTCACATTCACGGCCTTTGTTTGTATATTTCCGTCTCACTTTTAGTCCGTCATTTTCATCTGTACAGTTGTCCATATGTCCGGTATCGTCTGCTGACCATACGCCACAAGTTAAATGCGACTTTCTAGCATCGTATCCGTAGTTTAAAACTGTTTCGATATACGCTCTATAAGCGTAGGTATTGTTTTGTAGCGTGACCAATTTCTGGTTCATATTCATATCCGCTTGGCTGAAAAGTGAATGTAGCCAATTGTTGACGGGTCTGATTACGTCTGCTTCGTCATCCTCGGTGACGTCAGTTCCATTTGGTTTGACGATAGACGCTGTGATTTGAATCATTGTCTGTGAAAGATCCGTGTATTCGTCACCATTGCCGGGCACGACAAACTCAATGGGCGAGTCATCGGTCAGAGTAGAGATCGGTTTGTATTGAACCCATTTTCCATTTTCGATACTGGTCTGTGTTGGCGGTAAAGAGAACAAGTCCAGCTCAGTCTTGACGCATTCGCAAGATTTTTGATGTAAAAAAGACATTGTGACGGTGGTGGTGGTGGTGGTGCGTGTCTAACCAAAAATATCTCTCGCTATAATAGACGAACTCTTCTTCTTCTGCTTCCTCTTCGGGCTCGATCACTTTTTCACCTTACGCTTATTCTTACCAGCTGCTGCTGTTGCGACAGAGCGTCTCTTCGTCGACGTCTTTCCTCTGAGGAGTTTAGCCAAAGACTGAGGTATGATACGGGTCTTACGGCCGCCGCCACCGCACATAGCGCGTTGCGCGTTACCCTTACGCGCCACGCGACGTCTTTTCGCGCGGGTGCCGCCGCCACCGTGTAGCACGCTATCCAATTTGCTGTCGGCTTTGTGTTTGAGCGATCCCGTAAACTGTCTGAGTCTCGCGCTGGCCCCTACCTTGGGGTTCATAGTGCCGGCGGCGATGTCACCCAAAAATCCAACACCAGATTTCAAAGCCTCTTGACTCAAAGCTTTCGCTCCAGACTTGATCAGTGGTGCGATAGTGCGGAACATACCGCCGAGAAAACTGCCCACTCCATGTCCTCGCTGATATGCCGCTCCTCGAAATACTTGGTCGATCGCACCGCCGGTCTGCAACTGTTGACGGCGGTAGTACGCCAAATACGGATCGTTTGAATTCATTATTACTGCTGCTGCTGTTGCTGCACTCTTCTAAAATGTAACTTCACGTACGACGATCAAAGAGGAATGACAGGCTTTTCCCTGTGTGATCCCTTAAGTCGATTTCGACAGTTTCAAATGTAGCCTTCATGACGGGCACGTAATGCGGACTTGTATAAACCGTTGTTTTATATGCACCGTGAACGTAGTTATCTCTTCCGATATTGACAATCTTCAATAGCGGTGCTGTAGTGTCACCAATCAACTGCGGCTCCACCAAATCACAATATACATAGATATGCGGTGGGATCCCCATAGTTAGATCTGGTTCCCATAAGCCGAGAACTGAAGAAGCATCTTCCGGCGCTAGATTATCTTTAAAAGGGTCATAACCCAACATTAGAGATAATTCGTGGCTTATCTGTACTATGTTCACTGCAATTGTTTTCAACACCCTCATATTGACTCTTTTTATATCCTTCAAGTATTCAAATTCGAGGAATTCACTTAGTTGCTCATCGCTATTTATTACACTCAATAAATCTGTTATACTTCTGCTATATCCTGGTTTTATTTTGACCATCAATGATTGCTTTTTAAATAATGGAGGGAATTGATATTCGACCCATATGTACGAATTATCGTTGACTGTCATCAATGAACACGGATATTGCGCTTCCACCAATGCCATCTCCCACTCACCACCTTCCAGCCGTATTTGTTTCGGCATGTGTGTAGTGTAACTCGTCACGGTGTTTTTGGGAAAATAATCCATAGAACTATTGCTGGGCAATGTCAAGTAAAATTGGTTTTTACTAGACATGTTGTAAATCTTGCGCTCTCACCCAAGAGTTGAATTCGTCTCCGTAACCTTCCCACTTGACCAGGTAATGCTTACTGCGCCCACGACCTTTCGTGTCCAGTGTTTTATCAATTTTAAACAGGTGGTCACGTTGGATTGTCACTTTTTGCACTTCGTGTTCATAAAACTGTCCGGACAACTCTTCACCGTTGAGATCCGTGAGCGTGTACAGTGGTAATGGCATAAGTGTATTTACTCGGTGTATAATAAACACTTCTTTACTCCAATTGGTCTCGTAACCGTTGGTAAACGTACCTTTCTCCTTAGCTATACGCACTGTATCGCCGACTTTTAGTTTCGGTCTAGTGCGTTTCGGTATATTTTTGTACATGTGTTTCCACACACTGAACACTACCTCTCTGTTTCTGGCGTCCACATCGACTGGACGCAGTCTGTTGCCCAAGCTCTTGTGCGGGCTGTTGTTGTAGGCATTCACTAGTTTGTCCAATACATCGATATATCTGAATGTATTTTTATAAGTCAAATATCGTCACATGCGGGTTTTCAATGTGCGGTTTACACGCTCAACCACGCTAGCTTTTACATCGGGGTTTTGCGTAGTGACATATTTTATTTTATAATTTTTTAAATAGTTGTTTCGTCTTGCTGCCGGTGAACTCGGTGCCTTTGTCGGTTTGTAGACAACGTGGTGTACTAGTAGCTTCTTTGAATATATCCTCAAAAGCATCAGCCACTTCTGCTCCTTCCTTCCGCTTCAACGCTCTCACATATAGGCGTTTACTAAACACATCTATTACCCTTAATAAGTAATTGATACCGTCATTGTATTTACTCAGTCCACGCATGTCGTTCAAGTCTGCTTGCCAAAGTTCATATGGTCCAAACACTATATACGGGTTGCGTGTGAATCTCTTACGTACTGGTTTATGCAAAGTATAAGTGTCCTGTGTTTGTAACCAATCAATCACTTTACGTTTCGGGATGTTCTCATTTCTTGTCGCTCGCAAAAGTGGTGATACACCACCGGACGAGGAAGGCTCGTTTGGGTCGTAATACAATCGCTCCATCGCGTCTATGGTTTAAACTTCTCCCACTTCATGAGTGAGTCCAGACTTATATACCGTCCTTTCGTCGGCGTACTAGGCGATCTTATTTGAGGTAATGCCGCAGCCGCCGCCTCCGTCGTTGCTGTTTTCGATCTTACTCGACTCGCTATCGGTGACGGAGTAGGTGTTGGATACATTAAAGCCGCTCTTGGACTGAGTGCCGACTGCTGATTGTTATCGTTTTTGTTACCATCGAGAAACTGTAACGCTTGTTTGTTGCCGATTATCGTTCTGGGAACATTTATTTCTTTTAGTACGCGCATTACTTCCTCCCAACCCGCCGGCATGTTGTCCATTTTACGTACTCTCACTATACTATGCAACACGTCTTCGATATTGGAATTAGGTATTTTCTCATTATTGACGTAAACAGTGCCGTCACTGCTCCACTGAACCGGGTTTCCACTACGAGCTAACACATTTAATAAACTACGAGCGTCGTTTTTGTAAATCTTCGGAAACGGTGTGAGTAAATCTTCCTCCAATATAGCAGTTCTCCTACGCTCATCACCACCACCACCACCTACATCGGTGTCCACAATCGGTATGTTGATCGGTTGACGTTTACTTGAAGCCATATTTAAAAATCTATTTAATACTTGGTTATACAATTTCCACTTTTCACTGTCATCGATCTTTTTATCGTTCATTATATCTTCCATTTCCTCATCCAAACTCTTGTAGGATCGTTTAACAGGAGTCGAATGTTGCTGGTTTTCGTTTGCAGACGGAGACTGTAGGCGGTCAAGTAACTCTTGCGGTACAACAATCATTTTTCTTGCATGATCCATTTTGTTAAACGCGTGTTTCTTTCTGGAACTAGCCTCCTGAAGTGTAACTTCACGCACTATGTCCCACAATGAAATGACAGGGAATTAGCCCAACCGTCTCTCTTACGTCATTGTTCACAGACTCGACATATCTTCCCGTGTATTAGTTGTTTAAAGCTGACTGCACTGCTGCTTGCAGTACTGTACTTAATAGTAGTGGGATAAAAAATCCACCTCCTTGTTGTACAAGATACTTACGCTTCTTGGGCAATCCTTCACCCCGTTTAACAACTCGTCGAAGTGCGGTTTTGTATTTGCTCAATTGTCTTTTACTTTTATCAGACAGAGGGACGTTACCACGTAACACATCATAAGAACACTCGCATACTGATTGAATGCGACTGACATCACACACCTTTAACAGAGCTTTACGCTCCTTGGGGTTTGCGTGTATCAAAGCTTCGAGCAGAGCTCTGTCCTTCCGCAAGCACGACATGGTGACTACTGACCTTAACACGTTAGTCTATTTGCGTTTTTGTTTCGGTGCATACACGAAATGATAAGTGTCATCTGGAAATATGCAGCTTTGTACCCGCACATCATCGGGTGTAGCCTGTTTTAGATCTATTAGTAAATACCCGTGTGGTTTATTTGTAGCATCAGTGTAGGCCTCCTCGATAAACTTTGGATTATCAGGATATATTTGTCTGGCTAAACACTTGATCTGCACTTTATCCCTCGGATTTTTAAAACAGACCATGTAATGAGCATTGAGAGATATGTCCCGCTGTCCTCGTCCTTGGTGAAATAGGTTTTGAGCTATAAAGAACACACTTATGTTCCTATGATGACAACCTTTAGTAAACAAATCGACCACTGTATTGTCTGCTTCTCGCATCATGTCGTCTATGATTACCAAAACCGGCTCCTTACCGTCAAAGTCTTCCAAGTTCGGCATACCTTCAATATAGTTTATTTGTGAGTTGTCACCACTCGCACCACCACCACCACTACTATAATGCCAGTTTATTTTAGCAAATTTTGTATCACACATTTGTGATATGTGATTTATAAATTTCGATACAAACACTGACTTTCCACTACCCGATGGTCCCGCCACTATGGCTGAGAACGGGTGTTTCCACCTCAAGTCCATGATCACTACTGACTATTTACCACTTAAATCTATACCCATCAGTCTAATGACTTCATCACTTTAAATCGATACCTCGGTTTTTGTACAGCTAAAGGAGTTTCAGGTTAAGTTCAATAATCAACACAGATTGTAAGTGTGGATAAAATGTTTACTTGATATATAAATTTTAGAAAAGGTTCATGTTTTACATACATATATCTTCAGGCTTCTTGAGTCTTGCTTTACAAATATTAATACTTTTATATAAACTCGAGCGGAGTGAAACTCGTACCTGGCCTCGCAGCTCGCTTCACCATACGGAGACGATCCTCGAAGCCCTTGTTGTAGAGCTCGATGTCGTTGTCGCTCAGCACGGTGTTAAAACGCCTGGGAAGGTAGACCCGCAGGAAGAAGTCGTCCCCGACTTGACCCTCCAGGATGACGATAATCGTCTCGCCGAACGGTGTGGTGACCCTCTCCATGGCTGTGATGAGATAGCCGCACTCCTCCCGAAGATCGGCAAGCCTGGTGTATGCCGGGGAGCTGGACTTGCACGTGTTGAGGGAGGTCCTCAGGTCCATGGTCAGGCCGGCGGCGGCGGCGGGTGAAGTCTCACAGGTGGTGGTGGTGCTAGCAGTGGTTGACTGTTGGGAAGCCATCTTGTAGTAGTTACGATCGTTGATGGAGCTCAGAGAAACTAGCTGGTGTGCTGGCGAGGACTGATGCTCTGTCGGCCCGCGTCTTGGGTTTTATGCCCCATGCGCCATCTTAGATTAGGTGTGGAGGGGAAGATTGAAGGTCAGACTAATTTAAACCGTTGAAGGTCAGACTAATTTAGACCGTTGAAGGTCAGACTAATTTAAATCGTTGAAGGTCAGACTAATTTAGACCGTTGAAGGTCAGACTAATTTAGACCGTCAACCGCTTTTTTTTGGTGTCCGCTTACGTGTTTTTGGCGGGAGGGGTGATGTAGTTGGGGTGTATTGCGTAGCAGTCTGAGTTAGTCTATCGATTTTCGGTACGCCACTCGCTTTTTCAATCCACATGTTTTCCAATTTATCGAATAGATTTTTTACATTTTTAAACATTTCACCTTCTTTGTCCAAATATAACCCGCACATATTCACTATTTCCGCTCCGTCACACAACTCCATTTTCAATAGTAGTGGTCCGTTGTTTGCTGGATTTTGTATTGCGTATAGTTTTCTATCTTCCATCCATGAAGCAATAGGCGAATCGTCTGTCGGTTTCGGTACCCATCCTGGCTTTTGCGTGATTTCCATTGTAGGAGTTGCTAGAGTTAAAATATTTTTTTATTTTTAATATTTATATAAAAATTAAATTTCAAGTAAAACACATTATTAATTTAAAGAAAGTTGATAGTCTACAGAATATCCTCAATTAGCATGTTAAAACTAGTAATATTATTCTAGATGGTTCCACTAGAATTTCAAATATTGTAAGAATAAGTGAGGCAAGCTGATTGGTTTTAATTTTAGCCAATCAGAACACAAGTTTCCTTGAGTATATATAGTGAATTTTGCATGTCCTGGCCTTCATCATCATTGTAACTCTGTAGTGAATTGTTCGAAATGTTTCTAAGTGTCAGTTACCCCAACCGTTGGGTAAGTTTTCCTTTTTACAAATTTTACAAATTTAATATTAATTTATTTGGCGAATGTTATTTCAATAAATGCCTCATTTATTTATGTTTTTCTAGGTTATTTATTTGGCCCTTCAGGCATATTAATTAATTCTATTTCTTTTTTTAAGGCTCATGATCTTGGACAGTAAATATAAAATAAAGAATTAAAGGATTTAACAAGTGCAGTAACCCCCCAACTTAAAGATAAAAGAAAAATAGTTTGTTTCCTTTTTTAAGTGCATGAAAATAAAATCAATTGTCAAAGAAGCGGACTTTTATTTGTTGGACCATTTAAAGTTTTAAAAAGGGGTTTAAAATTATAAATTATAAATTAATAAGTAGCAAGTAACTGCTACAAATGCGCAACTCTGCTGTAAATCTTTGCATCCAGTGAAGAATCAAGAAATGTTAGTAAAATGGAATAAGCAGATTAAATTGTAAGAATTTGGATAATCCTAAATCAAAATGAGTTTTAAAGTGGAATTTTTAATGAAAGAAGAACTTCAATATGAACTTAGTGTGAGAGGGGTTGAGTTTAATTTAACAGATAATGTAGAGGTACTAAGAAAGTTGTTAAGATCTGCATTAAAGATTAATGTGACTCCAAACCCGTACAATCTTGCTAAGAAGTTAGTTCTTAAAGATGACGTTCAAGCCATCACTATTAATTTGGAAATTTTAGAAGGTAAAATAAGTGACCTTTCCGATAACAAAAATGTAAATAATTTTATCAGGGCAGAGATAAAAATCAATCATTATGAATTCAGAGTGAAGAATCTAAAAAGTTTTAAGTTAGATCCAACTGAAAAGGTTTGTGTGGAGGGTTTGAATGAGAAGATAAAATCAATAAAGGATTCTTTTAGTAAATTTAGTGTGGATAAAACTGAAAAGGAAACTGTAGAACGTAGATTAAGCGAAAGTTTGCTAGAAGAGGAAGAACTAGATAATGTATTCACAGAAAAACTAAAAGTCGGAAATCAAAAGAGTGTTGGTCCTAATGTTAGTGTGCTAGAAGATCAAAAATGTGCATTTTCAAAACTGCCTAATCCAATCCAAATACATTAAAAAACTTCCAAGTATGCGATGGTTATGATGTAAATAACTGCTAGGGTTTGTCAATAACATTTTAAAGTTGACAGATGAAACCGAACTAACAGACGAGCAAATTCTAGACCTAAGCTTAGGGTATACTACAGGTCCCCTTCATGTTAAAATATTAGAGTGCAAACGTTTTAAGTTAACTGTTGATGAATTGCACCAAAGAATATTGTCTTACTTTGTTCCTGTAGGTCTATGGGAAAATTTGAAAAGAAACCTAATAAATAGACATCTGAGGGTAAATGAAGCCTTAAATAACTACATTTTGTCTGTGAAAGAAAATGCCAAATTATTAAACTGTAAATACTCTGAGCATGAATTAGTTGAATTAATAACTATTGGGATGAATCCAGAAACAAGAGCTAAGTTAGTGTTTTATCAGATGCCCTCAACTTTTGAAGACCTAGGTCTTCAAACGTTGAGGGCATCTGATAACCTGATAAGCTATGTATCCATGCGCAAAATGTTGCCTATGAGGATGATTGCAGGCGTTCTGTCAGAATGCACTCTACTCAAAACAATAGAATGGTTAACAATGTCACTAGTCCAAATCCAGTAAAATGTTTCAATTGTAACAGATTATGACATATTGCCAGAAACTGCTATAGGAGACAAAGAACTTTTACACCTAAGCCGAGAAGCGATGAGTCGCATCCCACACCAAAAAACGGGGTAGGAAGGGGAAATCTATAAAACACCATAACAAAGTAGATTTTCCCCTTATAAAGAGTCGGATATTTTATAACAGCAGTAAAACACACAGAACAATAAATCACAAAGAAATAAAAAGATTTAATAAGAGTAATAAAAGAGTTAACTATAAATTAGGATCTTTACACTATACTAGATCAAAGCAAAAAGTATGTTTGTTGCCTACACTCAATGTAAAATTTTGTAACAGATTTAGAAGTATAGAAGAAAATGTGTTGATAGACTCAGGAAGCAGTGTAAGCTTAATTAATGAAGCTATGTTTAAGAAGTTACTAGGAAATAACATAGTGAAAGAAATAAATAAAGCTAATATTAACTGCAAATCAGCAATAAATGAAAATGTAGAGATAGTAGGACAGTGTAGTGTTAAAATAAAGGTGTATAACTTCTCATGGAAAGTTAACTTTTGCATTGCAAACAATTTATTCTGGAAAGTAATTCTGGCTTCAGATTTCATAAAAAAAATCTAACTTGGTTTTAGATTTGGGTTCAGACAGTTGCCATTTTAAATTTAGTTCAAACAAAATTATTCAGCTAAATAATAGCCCTACTGTTATCAGCTCCAGTGTAAACAAGGAAATTGTAGTTGGTTGCAACAAAGCTGCAGAAGAGATAAGGAAGTTAATAGAAGATTATCCCACTGTCTTTACTAATAAAAAAGGAGAAGCTATTGACTTTGAAGTTAAATTAAAATTAAAAGACAATGAGCCGGTTAAACAGAAATGTTATCCTCTAAGCCCTCCTAAAAATAAAATTGTTAAGGATATCATAGACGATTTATTGAAACAAAATATAATAAGACCAAGCTTATCAAGTTACGCTAGCCCTAGCTTTGTCATAAAGAAGCCTAACTCAGACAAATATAGACTTGTAATAAATTACAATGCTTTAAATAAGAAAATAGAACAAGTTAATTATCCTATAGGGGATTTACATGAGTTGTATCATTACCTGAGGGACTCGGAGTATTTTACAGTACTAGATTTAACACAGAGTTTTCATCAGATCAAGATAGCAGAAGAAAGTAAACACATAACAGCCTTTTCAACTAATTATGAACTATGGGAATAGAATAGGTTACCTTTTGGATTACATTCAGGGGGTGGTATTTTGTCTTCATATCTAAATAGAGTATTTAAAGAAGAGAAATTCAAGTTTGTACTAAATTTTGTAGATGACTTAATTATTTATAGTCAAAATTTAGAAGAACATATAACACATTTGAGAAAAGTTACAGAAAAGTTAAAGCAACACAATCTTACAGTAAATCCTGAAAAGGCAGTGTTTGCAAGTAAAGAAATAAGCTTTCTCGGATATCTTATAAGTAAGAATCAAGTAACCATTGATCCCGATAGAACCATTGCTATTAGAAATAGTAAGCCACCACGAGATGCCAAGGGTGTCAGTAGATTTATTGGTATGACTACTTATTTTTCTAAGTGTATTCCTGAATATTCTAAACTAGCTGCATGTCTTAATGAACTTAGGAAGAAAAATAAAAAGTTTTAATGGACAGAGGAATGTCAAAATAACTTTGAAAAGTTAAAAGACGCCATCACCAATCCACCTGTGATAGCTATTCCAGATTATAATCTGCCCTTTATATTGCAATGCGATGCTAGTGAGTTAGCAGCGGGAGCAGTCCTTTTGCAAGACTATGATGGGGAAATAAAACCAGTTGCATACTATTCAAAAAAAATTTTCTGACTCTGAAAAGTGTATGTCGGTCTATCATAAGGAGGCGCTAGCAGTTGTAAATGCAATAAATAAGTTTAGGAACTATCTTGAGCATAAAAAGTTCACTTTAATAACAGATAATAGCGCACTGGCGTGGGTGTTAGGGAATTTCCGGAAATTGGGAAAATTAGGTAGGTGGGTGGAAACTATTCTTAGCCTACCATTTGATATTAAGCATGTTAATGGGAAAGACAACTGTACTGCGGACTTTTTGTCAAGACATTTTGAAAATAAAGAAGAGACATCAGAGAATGTAAATAATGTAAATAAATGTAAATATAGTTATAAGCAGAAACAAGAAAAAGTAGATTTGAATGAAAATGAAATAGTGTTTGTAAACAATATAAAAGACTTCTCTTTAAGTTTCAGTGACATTGAAGTGCTTCAAAATGAAGATGAGGAATGTAGCAAAATAATTGAAAGTATAAATAACGGTACAAACAATGAGAAATTTTCCTTAAATAAAGGGGTATTAATGCATCAAACTAGTGGTAAAAGTACAAAGAAAATATTTTTACCTAAAGGCTTGTTTGACATGGTGTATAAATATTTCCATAACTCTTTGAATGGTTGTCATTTGGGAGTATATAAAACAATCAAAAAGATAACGGAGTATTTTTACATGCCTAAAGTGTCAGAAGAAGTCAAGCTTAGGATTAAAGCATGTGAATTGTATAGCAAAGGGAAACCACCTCGACAGGTGTTTCAAGGACCTTTAGTTTCAAGTCATGCAAACAACCCTATGGACAGATTATACATGGATATTTTTGGGCCTTTAATAAGAAGTAAGTCTCAAAACAATAATTTATTAATTATTGTGGATCAATGTACTAAGTTTGTCTGGTTGCATGCTATGAGAGATGCCAAATCTAAGTCAATAATTAATATTTTGGAAAATTTTGTTTTCAAAGATTTTGGATTGTGTAAAGAACTTATCAGTGACAATGCTAAATGTTTTGTGAGTAGTGAGTTAAAAAACTATTTGTTTAACAAAGGTATTACACACAGGACAATAATACCATATGTACCCAGAAGTAATATATCTGAGCGATATTTGAGGAATATTAAAGCTATTTTCCAAATTTACTTTCATGACTGTCAAAATAAGTGGGATGTTAATTTAAGTGATATTGAACAAACTATAAACAATGCATGTAATGAAGCTACTAAATTCACTCCGCATGAACTAATGTCTAGTTATAAAGTAAACAATTCTCTTACAAATGTGTGGTGTTTAAACATCCATTCAAGAAAGATATAAATACTTATAAATATAATACTTATAAAGTATAAATACTTTATATAAATACTTATGAGTTAAGTAACAAGCTGAAAAGGTTTCAGGGTAAGACTGCTCTAAGGTATGATGGACCATATAAGATTTTAATTTTTATTTCAGGTGCCAGTTGTGTTGTTCAGAAATTAAGTAACCCAAATATTGTAAAGCGAGTTCATGTTTTTCAATTAAAACTTGGGTCAGATTAAAAGAGTTTGAAAGCAAAATATAAAGTTGTAAAAAAAGTTATTATTTTCAGAGATATATTATTTATTTGCTTGTTTGCAAAATGTTTAATAAAAATAATAATTGCAAGGTGTTAATAGTGTAGTTGATTCCTCACAATGAAGTGAAGTTCATTATTGAAAATGTAAACATTGTACCTCAGCTGAAGAATTCCAACATGAATGCCAGAATGTAAACAACCTTGACCTTGTACTTGAACCAGGCCTGCAGACTTTCACTTTCACTGTACCAAACATGCACTTCCTCCTATTTTAGGAGAATTTAAATTTTTTAATTTTTTTTACTTTTAACACTTACACTCCTATACACTTCACTATACCTTGCACTGGACTTGACTTAGCACTAACTGGGTGTAACACTTACTGACAATTTACATTCTGGAAATTATAGATGGAAATTATTTAATTTTAGTTTCACTTTAACAAAAAGCTAAGATTAAAGTTTATTATAGGAAAATAAATTTAATCCAAGGATATGGAATTATAAAACTATGTTATTAGTACAAGTTAGGATATATTACTAAAAATTGTGTTAAATCTTTTGTAAGCTGAACGAGAGATGTTGGAGATACAATGCAGAGCATCTATCCAGTACTTGGGGCAGAGACAAACTGGGCTTTCCTGGTTAACCAACCCAAGTGGATGGCGGGTAGCACCGAGGCTTCAAGTTGGAGTCAAGATGATGAACTCTTGTTAAAATTTAACTCCTTCGTTTTGTGAATCTTTTGTATATTTTCTATAAAGTGAAATTTAATTTCTTTACCTAACAAAAAAGAAAAGCTGGAGGAAATTTGTAGCATGCTAGAGTTAAAATATTTTTTTATGTTTATATAAAAATTAAATTTGAAGTAAAACACATTATTAATTTAAAGAAAGTTGATAGTCTACAGATTATCCTCAATTAGGATGTTAAAACTAGTAATATTATTCTAGATGGTTCCACTAGAATTTCAAATATTGTAAGAATAAGTGAGGCAAGCTGATTGGTTTTAATTTTAGCCAATCAGAACACAAGTTTCCTTGAGTATATATAGTGAATTTTGCATGTCCTGGCCTTCATCATCATTGTAACTCTGTAGTGAATTGTTCGAAATGTTTCTAAGTGTCAGTTACCCCAACCGCTGTGTAAGTTTTCCTTTTTACAAATTTTACAAATTTAATATTAATTTATTTGGCGAATGTTATTTCAATAAATGCCTCATTTATTTATGTTTTTCTAGGTTATTTATTTGGCCCTTCAGGCATATTGATTAATTCTATTTCTTTTTTTTAGGGCTCATGATCTTGGATAGTAAATATAAAATAAAGAATTAAAGGATTTAACAAGTGCAGTAACCCCCCAACTTAAAAATAACAGAAAAATAGTTTGTTTCCTTTTTTAAGTGCATGAAAATAAAATCAATTGTCAAAGAAACGAACTTTTATTTGTTGGACCATTTAAAGTTTTAAAAAGGGGTTTAAAATAATAAATTATAAATTAATAAGTAGCAAGTAACTGCTACACCATCTTTTGATTTTTGGCTGGTGATGTTTTCCTTTTTCTGCTGCTGTTTACCTTTTTACTGTTTTTCGCTGGTACTGGTGGTGCTGGTGGTGCTGGTGGTGGTGGTGGCGGCGATGGTGGTAATGCGTTATCGTTTAACGCGTTGATCTCCTCCATAAACGAATTAAGGTATTCGTTGATCGATCCGTGAGCACTCATATCCGTACTGTTTTGGGGGATGGTGCGCAACCGAAGTTAATACAGTAAGGTGACTGTCCCGGTTTTCATTGGTCACGTGGTTGTGAGCTACTACTAATATTCATAACTCGGTTTGGTGTTTGCAACGAGTGATGTTCGACAATAGCCACAATGATACAGGCTTTTGATCTCGTCCCATTGCGGTTTGTACACGCTAGTTGTTTTTAAAACAAATTCAGGTTTGTTTGGGTTTTGTTCACTTGGTATGTCATCGTAATATATGAAAATGCTCTTACGACAACACCTCTCTACAAAGTCTGCCCATGGTGATGGTTCGGTTTTGAAGTAAATCAGTTCTATTGTTACGTAGTTTTCAGCGTAATAACTCATGAGTTTATTACACAAGTCGAAGGGTATACGCTCCTCTAGTTCGTAGATGTCCGTATAACACTCGATGTTTTCACACACAACACTCATGCACTGCTCAAAAAGAGATTTCATTTTCATTTTTTATTTATAAAATAAAAAAGTAAGAAATTAGTAAAACAGTTTGACGGTGGTCTATACACTAAGCTAGAGCACACAATGATGTACAGGAGTTTGTCATGTCTCGCTAGCGTAGAGAAACCCCAGAATGTGGTGGGGGTTATGACGTATTCACAGTCCCCTCCACCAAACTATCGACCTAGCGTCATTCTCTGTTCAGTCGCCACCGAGATAACTTGCCCAAAATGTCTCAGCCTAAGCCTTCAACATCGCAACAAGCAGTGGTGGTGGTGGACCAACATCATCAATGGGGAACAGATGTTTCCGATAGATAATTGGTGGATGTATTGGAAACGGTCGAAACTGATATACGGCATCAATTCGATGGTATATCAACTCAAGCTCTAGTCGAGGGATTTGAGCATGCAATGTCAAACTACAGCACGACGATATGTCACGAGCCGCAGACACCGGAAGAAAAGGCGAATGGTCGGGGACTATGGGATAGTCTCCAAACTGTTTGGAGTGTTATCCAGTTTCGGCAAAAGCGGCAGCACTACCAGCCAGTTCCAGTCAACAAATATTAATATTGCTTTTGTATAAAATAAACTTGTTTTTCCTTATCAGTTTAAAATAAAGATAAAATAAAATAATCCAAACAATTAAATAGCACCACAATTAAGGTAGATTAACCATGGGCTGAAACACTCAAGGTTATCTACATGGGTGGTCCTCTCCCACTACATCCCACCACATCCCACCACATCCCACCACCCTGGGGGAGGGGGGGTAGTTAAATTAAATTAGATTTTATTAAATTAGATGCAATTAAATTAGATTAAATGAAATTAAATTAGATTAAATGAAATTAAATTAGATTAAATGAAATTAAATTAGATTAAATGAAATTAAATTTGATTACATTAAATTAGATTAAATTAAATAATTATGTTAATGAGGGGGGAGGGTAATTAATTATGCAAATGAGGTAATCAATTATTCAAATGATGGGGTGCTAATTATGCAAATGAGCACCCACCACTCGCAGAAACGGCTAATCATAACTACTTTCGTTCACAGGATTAATACCTTTTATCAGGATTTCTTGCAATAAATAATGAGTATCTTGAGAACGGGTGACACGATTTTAATTTTTCTTCAAGACAATTTTTTCCTTTTTGATCCCTTTTAATGTAATATGTCCCAATATTCCCATTTTGAAATTTTAAAGTTAAGATCGGGGCTGAGTAAGGGGTTGGAAAGAATGTAAATTTTTATCATGAAAAATATCTCACCCAAAGGTGACAGTTGTTGTCAAACTAACCTCAATCAGAATACCAGTTCATTTTTTTCCTTTTTACTTTCTCCCCTCTATACATAGTATATGGAGAAAGTATTGTTTTCGTCAAAATTTTCGAATTTGAGTTGTTAGTGGATATATTCGTTTTAGTGCTCCCTGAATCCAAAAAAGTGGTTTTTGGCGTGGTGTCTGTCTGTCTGTGTGTGTGTGTATGTGTGTGTGTGTGGATGTATTTGTGTCTGTGTGGATGTAAACAAAGCTAGAGACGACACCAGTGGTCCAATTTTCATGAATTTTGGTAAGTAGGTATAAAGCCATGGTATCTCCAGGCGTATTTTTCATTTTTTTGAATTTTTGATTTTTAAGGGTATTTACCCCATAAAAACCCATAAAAAATGACAAAAATCCAAATTTCTCTAAAACGGCTCTAACGATTTTGATAAAAATTTCATGATTTTTAGTGCTTAAGATGACAAACAAAATGACACCACCCGCATGTCTGTAAAAATTCAGGTTCAGAAGTTATGTTGGTTTAAGTGTTAAAAAATTCATTATTTTCAAATTTCACAAAATCTGTAACCTCTAAAGAAAATATACTTGCAACCATTAAATTCTACTTGAAAAACTAAATAATCCAGTATTTTGAATCATTAGTTTACGTCAACCGGTTGCGGAGATAATTGATATTTTAGTTCGGCGGTAAACGCAGTACGTTGTCCAATGTTATTCTGATGGCAAATATTTAAAAACCGATATCTCCGTTATTTACTAACCGATTTTGATAAAATTTGGTATATATTTGTGTGATAATTAATTGTTAATTTATTTTATTTCACTATATATATTTTCTGGTTATAAATGACTTGAAGGGAGAAAGTATGTGTCAGTTTGCTGATACCATTTATTTAATAAATAAAGATCTAATTGAAGATACAATGGTAAAATCACACTTTCATTGACGTTTTAATTATTGTATTATGTAAAGAACGCATGAAGCGATTTTAATTTGTCTTTCACAAAGATTTTTCTTTTTTTATCCTCTTTCATGTGCTGTGTCACGAAGGGTATGTTGCCATTTGAAATATTTTAGTTAGGGGTTGGGATGATAAGGTGGTTGTTGAGGGGAAGAAACTTTCAGGTAAAATTTAACTCCCCCAACCTTGGTATACGTTTCCAGCAAACAGAACACTGAAATTTATTTTAGTTTTTGAACAAATTAGGAAGCAAATTTTGTAAATAAAACACCTGTATAATAACAGCATAATAATACGATATCTAGGAACTTAATAATAATTAGTTAAGAGATGTGCTATTTATTAAATACAGAAAATAGATATGACAGCAGTGTTCCAAAGCAAGACTTTATGGGTACTGTACGATGTAATATACAGAACAACAATAATCAGTAAAGAACAAGTAACAGCTTAGAAAGAAATCAATTCAAAAGTGCGTAAAACTTATAGACAGTACAATTAAAATTTATAACATCAATTGCTATATATTTAAAAAAAATTATTTTAGGACGTTTAGAATAACAAAGTTTACATTCCTGATGGACTCACAATCAGGAATGTAAACCAGGCATTATTGTATTATGTCTAAAATAAATTAACTAAAATAAATTATCAGTGAAATGTGTCAACTAAAATAAATTATAAGTAACTAAAATAAAATATCACTGAAGTGGGTCATTGTCAAGGTGAATTACTTCTTTTGATAATGTTTATAACTAAGTTTATCGTGTTGATAAAAAAACCCTCCAGATAATTTTCCAAAAAAGGCATACAATCATTTTACTCGTATTTGATCGCAACCTCTTAGCAGATGCGCATTTGCGAATACACTATTATTTAAACAGTATTGGTTGTAGGGGAATGAAAATAAATATTTAAAAGCTTCTAATAAGTAAATATATATTCTTATTGCAACCTCTACTATTAAATCCATTCCCCTTTTAAATATGCAAGCCCCTTGTCCCTTTAATATTAACATATCGTTATGACTCTATTTTAAGGTGATAATTTTTAAGTATATGGAAAAATAGCAACGAAAGTAAGTCTTAAGTTATGAAGAGAAATTAAAACTTCGATTTCGGTAATAAAATTACATTGGTTTTTACTCGTAAAAAAATAAGCATATCTCAATGCTCACTATACATTCGATATTCATGGAATTATGAAAGTTAGCTACTATACTATTTAGTTTTTCTTAAAGTTGTATATTTAATCAGATGTATAAAATAGCACATTTTTCTTAAAAAAATGTACTATGGATGAGATGGATTTACACTAAAAATTTCAAATGTTTGTCATTAAGTCGTTGATATTTACTGCACTGTATTTTACTTTGTTATATATTGTTTACATAACCAGTCCAATCGAGGGGGAAAACAAGCTGTTTGTAGCCAAACAAATTCGTTCCTTTTGCCTTCATTATCATCCGAACCCAAAGCGGTAGAGAGGTGAAACAATGAAACAATTGGAGTAGTTTTTGTGGTCCCAGCACTTCCTTTCCAACTCGTACGACTTTCAGTCTTCTCCCCGCAAGTCTATCGTTAGGAGCATGGATTGATCAGGTAAAGCGACCCAAAAATTCTAATACTAACGTGCTTAACGGTAGTTTCACCAAATATGATTTTGCTAAAATCATGATTTCTAACCATATCGATTCAAGACGTTTACGTAAACAGTAAACGTGTTGAAAATTAAACATGCATTTAGTAAAAGCCATATTTTATTTTTTTAAGGGGAACTATATTCTTACAACTACTCTTTTGCAGTATTTTAATCAAAAATTGCAAAAATATGTCACTTGTACAGAAATATCACAAACTTTTTTAATAATTAATGTACTATTCCAGTAAATTGGCATTTTGTAAAAACTATCCATAGAATATTCTTGACTTTTACTAACGAAACATGGCATGTACACACAATTTCTCTCATTTTCAGTTTATCCCGAGAATTATTCTTGACAGCAGTATATTTAGTCTCTAAAAAGTTTATACAACTAAAAACCCGATTTTTTAAAAATATTCTGTCAATAATGTCGAATGCAGTAAATCCTAATTTACATAAATACAGGTTGAAAAGTAATTCATTCCACCCTCCATTTTTTAGCAAGTTTATGTCATGACGTGATTTCCTTTTGGAAGCGTTGTATTATATTTTATTATTTATGTTGTACCATATTTTTGTGCACCTAAAACACAATTACTTTTTGTAGCATATGTTGTTCAGCTAAACCATGTTCATTGGTGCAGGCAGCAAGCCTATAACAAATTAATTAATTTTGTTATTTTGCTGATTGTGTGGGTCTTACTTTAAGACACGAAATGATAATCGTACCGTATTACAGTAAAATAACCCAAAATAATCGTTCGTTCCTTTGTATTGGTTGCTACAATGTATTTATGCGTAAGGCGAGGGATCATCCACTGTTGTTAGTATTGGATTCTACAATATATTTGTGCGTAAGGCGAGGGATCATCCACTGTTGTTAGTATTAGTTGCGACAATATATTTGTGCGTAAGGCGAGGGATCATCCACTGTTGTTAGTATTAGTTGCGACAATATATTTGTGCGTAAGGCGAGGGATTATCCACTGTTGTTAGTATCGGTTGCTACAAAATACATGTGCGTAAGGCGAGGGATCATCCAATGCTGTTAGTGTTGGTTGCTACAATATATTTGTGCGCAAGGTGAGGGATCATCCAATGCGGTTTTGTTCTGTCTCCAGGGACGAAGTAGGATACTCAAGTACAAGTAGGAGTGGAACTTCGTTTAATACCTTCAAAATATTTTACAGTGGCCTTGGATTCCTAAATTGTTCTAATTTAAGAATCAATTTCATTATGTAAACAATTCTATTCGTAGACCGGTAATGGATGACTTATGTTCGCGGACCGAAATAAAACGGGTCAATAAAATCATTTGAGGGCCCATTAATCAACCTGCAATTTATTTTTACCGTCGTTAGTTTCATAGACTTAAAATGACTAACAATTGAATTTGTATTTTTATTCATTTTACGAAACGTTATTAACTTCAATTTAAAACTGTTCTACTGCAGCCAAAAATCCATTTTTGTGCGCTATGAAGCAAACATGTTTTCTCTCCACTTTTTCTTTTAAAGATAATTGCCAGTTTACAGTCGCAAGATTAAATTTACAATAGCCGCATGTTGAATGAAAATATAGATAAATAACATTTACTCACGTTCAAGACCCTTACCCCCTACCAATATCAATAACCACCGCCCTCAATGTACCAAATGACCATCATCCCCCAAATCTTTCCCCGCCAATATAAAATGAAAATGGGACTGTCAACAGAGCATAAACACGAAATTATCCACGCCGAAATCTATCTGTGACAATTTTTATTGCCTTCGGAACGATGTTGACTAAAAACATCTCCGACTGGGATGATAATATTTTATTGTATCTTTTTTTCTGTCTTATATGCGAGCACGTGGGGTCCCCTTATACAGTTTTTGGACTATAACAGCTCTCCAAGACTTTGATATATGTTCCGTTTTCTCGTATATTATGCTCGGCAACCTGTGTTTGTTGCCAATATTTTTATTCCTACTTATTTTATTACTATTATTGAGGGAGTAAAATGTGATGTATATAGGAAAATGGATCCTCCTTACTATGTATGAGTTACAGTTTGTGAGTGGGAGTTAATCATGTAACAAAATTACTCCAGTAATTAACATTAAATGCTTATAGTACATTGTTAGATAATGATATATTTTAACAAATTTGTATTTTGTAACAGCTCACCAAGCACTTATATGCGCTTGTATGTCGTAGCCCCTTGCTGTAATTGGGCACTTCATGAAGTGTCCAACGCAGCCCGGGCACTTCATGAAGTGCCCAGCGCGGCTGGGCACTTATTGTAACTAGATAATTTCAATCAAAATTACAGCAAGTGCCCAACGCTCATTGGACACTTGCTGTAACTATCGAGACATGTCGGGTAGTCGATTTAAAATCTTTGTTAAAGTAAATCCCAATGTTTACATGAAATCCCAATGTCTTGTGTTAAAGTAGCCAATGTTACTGTTTGCTATTAAACCTTTTAATATTTTTCAAATCTAAAAATAATTATATTGGTTTTAGTTACATGTGCCTTCTGAAAATGTAATTAGTCTGCGTTATATTTATTTGGATTATGAATTTTGGTTTTATAAGTTACGTTCTGACTAAAATAAACAGTCAACGATAACGTGGTTATTTTCACAATAAAATAGTAACCACTTAATCTAGAATAAAACATAGATCCTTATAGTTATTGATTTAAAGTTTCTAAAAAATATCGTGGTTTACAAACAGTTGTAAATTTTAACAATAGAATAAAATGATAGGTAATGCGCTATTAAAAAATAATGATAATCAAAAATCAAAAGGTTTTCTAGCAACCCCTTGAAAAAGGCTTAATTTAATCATGTTATCTTAATTCATTCATACTGACATAAAAGAAAAACTTAAACATAAATTGACGTTAATGCTTATAAAATTGTAAAAATTACCAACGAAATAGTAACATTTTTATAAATTAAATGTTTTCAATTTTGATACCAAAGAAGAAACTAAGGAATTGTTTTATTAATTTTTTCAAGACTCTTATGGCACTTTCTGGGAATTTGTTTTTACCTTATATATTTCGATTTATTATACGTTTTATTAAGGGTGACTAAGTAAGAAGTTAATCAATTAAAACATGAAAAATAAGTGAATGATTATATGTTATATTAGGTAAAATGTTTCATGTTTTTATTTTATTAAATAAAAACATGAAACATTTAACATTTAACTTAATAATTAAAACTTAATTGAAACAATGAATTTAATAAAGCATAAATTAAAATTGACTGGATTGTCTGGTTTATGTTTTCTGAGTTATTTTGGCTACACATCATAATTAATATTATTATTTAAAAAATAAACAATTTTTAAACCGTTTGTTGTTTTAGTTATAATAATATTAATAATGATGTGTAGCTGTGTAGCCAAAATGACTCAGAAAACAAAGAAAAAAATCATAAAAACATAAAGGCAATAATTGTTTGGTTTAGTGGTAGACAATCTTTATCTTATTGTTTAAAAAAAAATCTTTAAATTGTTCCTATTTTGTGTAATTAAAAATAATGCATTGTATACTACCAACAGCAACGTAAATAGCAGGTTTACGTGTGCCCAGCATTTGAGCTGGACACATTGTGTAAAATAAATGATTGGAGCAAGTGCTCAACGAGCGTTAAACACTCGTTAAACGAAGTGACCAGTTCATGAAGTGCCCAGTTTTGTTGGTCACATACTGTAATTTTTAATGAGACCGTTCAATTATACTATGTGCCCAGGCGAGCTGGGCACTTCATGAAGTGCTCGGTTAGCGCTGGACACTTCATGAAGTGTCCAATTACAGCATGTGGCTACGACATATATAAAATACAGCTTATCAGTACATTAATTGTTAATTTGTTTTATTCAACTATATAAGTTTTCTAATTTTAAATGACTTTAAGGGAGAAAGTATGTGTCAGTTTCCTGATAACGTTTATTTATTATCTGTTTATTTATCGCGTGATCAAATAAATGCCATCCTGCCTGCATAACCCCACGGATGCATCAGATGTTACTTGCTCTACCAATTGACAAATTGAAAGAATAAAAGTTTATTAGGTCATTTGGGGCAAGGATGTAATCATTCTGGATAATATGGCTGGTAGTATCAATACACAGAGGGAGAACAGGCGATAAATCTATCAAAGTAACTATCTAGAATTGTTGACTGATCAGATCGTATTGATGTTTCAAACGGTTCCCCTTAACTCGTAGATAAAGGCAAGAAGAGATACCTCATTGAAACGTACACATTTGTTTCAAGATCTTTTATTGAGTACCGGTTGCATACCACACTAAAAATAGCCTACCGTTTATAAATAAGTGTAAGAAATAAAAACTAAGAATGTAAACATCAATAATTTAAAAGAGTTAGTTTTGAATATTACATAGTTTCTGATTTGGAAACAAATTATGAAAAAAATACTGTAGGAGCAATATAAAAGAAGTAAACGGTATCAGGAAACTGACACATGCTTTCTCCCTTAACGTCATTTAAAATTAGAAAACTTATATAGCGATTTAAACCAAATTAACAATTAATTATCACACACATATGTAACAAATTTTATCAAAATATGTTGGTAAATAACAGAGATATCGGTTTTTAAATATTTGCAATAAGAATAAACAACGTACTGGTTTACCGCCGAAATAAAATATCAATCATTTCCGCAACCAGTTGACGTAGAATAATGATTTAGAATACTGGATGATTTAGTTTTTCAAGTCAAATTTAATGGTTGCAAGTATATTTTCTTTAGAAGTTACAGATTTAGTGAAATTTGAAAAATATGAATTTGTTTACACTTAAACCCCCATAACTTTTGAACCTGAATTTTTACAGACATGCGGGTGGTGTCATTTTGTTTGTCATCTTAAGCACTAAAATCCATGATTTTTTTATCAAAAATCGTTAGAGCTGTTTTTGAGAAATTTGGGGTTTTGTCATTTTTATGGGTTTTTATGGGATAAATACCCTTAAAAATCAAAGTTAAAAAAAAACGCCTGGAGAAATACCATGGCTTTATACCTACATGCCCAATGTCATGAAAATCGGACCACTGGTGTCTCTAGCTTTGATTACATCCACACACACATTCAGCCACACGGAAAGACAGACACTACTCCGAAAACCACTTTTTTAAATCAGGAAGCACTAAAACGAATAGCCTATATCCACTAACAACTCAAATTCGAAAATTTTGTCGAAAACAATACTCTCTCCATATATATGTATAGGAGGAGAAAGTATGATGCAAACATGTTGAAATAGGCTGTAATAATAACTAGAACTATTAACTATATAAATGAACATACGTAAATCAATAATTCATATACATAAATAAAATGTAATGGTGGCTGCAATTTTAAATGTAAATAAAAAAATATGTATGGTCATAATTTATCATGTAGTCTCTAAAAGGCAATGCAAACTTTTCTTCTTATGTTTATGGGTCCATAGTTTTTTTTAATGGTCTTTGTCTATTTTTATTGATTTCATTTATCATTGAATACAAAACATTTGAGGTGTTTGTATATTAATAATAATAATAATTATGGTTTTAACATGGCTTTTATATAATCTAAGTAGTGTTGTTTGAATGTTCAATTGATATCCAGCATTATTTATAACATCGGCGTTGGTTAATACAATTCAATTCACTTACATATTTACTTATTTTACATCTCCATTAACAATTAATTTTCAAACAGTTGTTATATTTCAAACAAAATCTTCGACAGTCCTAAAGAATAATTTTTAGACGTATTAAATTTTAGTTCAAACTGGATTTAATATATTCTTCTCTAACATTGGCAAAAGGTCTTCCGATAATGCCCCTGTTGCTTTAAATGATACTTTATACTACCTCGAATTCTTTCAACTTTTGTTTAGACTTTCAGATGAGAATGAGGTGTTGGAGGTCGTGGGATCCCTGAAATGCAGTGACTCGGCCGGTAGGGATGATGTTTCCTCAAGGTTATTAAAATGTGTGGGAAATATTCTTGCTAATCCGCTGGCTGATATTGCCAACTATTCTTTTGAACAGAGAGTATGATATAACAGAGGTCATAAAAGTCAAACATCTGTTATTCGCCGATGACATAAAGCTTTACTCGACCATTGCATCCCCCACAGGTTCACAAAATCTTTATAAGAGCCTTTCTGTAGTCGAAAACTGCTGTTACGATAACTGTAAGGTGTAAAACTCCACCAAGTACATTGTCATACCTTTTCATTCAATTTCTCCTTCTTGCCATTACTACAAACTGAATGAATCCAGCCTCAAACGAGTCACCGAAGTAAGGAACCTTGGTGTGATGACCTCTTACTCCCTTAGTCCTGAGCGCCACGTGGACCATATTAATATTCAGATACTCCCGACTTCTACCACCCCCTCTGGTTCTAAAGACCCTCTTCTGGCATCTAATGAGAGCACATCTTGAGTATTACCCCGTTGTCTGGTCGCCTTCCCAAACGTACCTTCAAGAGAGGCTGCAATCAATCCTGTCCAGGTTTATTTGTCTAGTTGGGCTTCGACTTGGATACCGCTACTTAGATGATCCTGTAGCTACTCTCGCTGCAGACTTGTAACCTCAGCCACTTACATGCAGAAGAACGATCAGTGACCTTATGTTCCTCCACAAGCTGATTAACGGAGAGACTAACTGTCCCGAACTTTTGGAAAAGCTCACGTTCCGGGTTCCGAACACCACTAGGTCAAGAAAGCTCTTCGCTAGGTTCCGCCACACCTCAGTCTATGAGAAACAGAGCACCATGATCCGGATCCAAACAACTGCCAACACCCTTCCTTCTGACATGGACATGATTAATAGTAACACCAAGCAGTTCAAGAGGTTGATCCGCTTGTACCTACTGATCACCCATTGGATCTCGTCATCCCATTCATGTGTCCACCACATTCAAATGTTAATTTCCAAAATTGTTAATATTTATTAGTGTTAATTATTTTTAAGAGTATGCTCTAATCTGTCACTACTTTGCTATTTTATTTATGTTCTTTTTGTTATCTAAAATCTACTCATCTTTCACATAGCCTTTGTAGTTTGTTGTTTTGCTTGTCTTTTCATGCCTACTATTGTTAATTGTATCTCTAAATTCTATGATTGATATTGCTATTTAAAAAGTTTGTTGTCACCCAGCATAGTTAATATTGATGCTTGTAGAAGCCCTGATTTTGTCAGTTTTTTTTTGTTGCTCGCTTTTCTTGTTAATTAATTTTGTTATTGCTTATTGTATATTTTTGTCACTGTTATGCTGCCTCACTAATCATAGTATTATCATATATAATCCCATGCTACCATTACTGTTGTATCACTGTCGTAAATTGGGTTGTCTGTCTAATAAATAAATAAATAGGTCATAAGGAACAAACAAACAGATTTCCACCTGTCGCAAAACATTGTGTACATAATGATAACTTATGACCTGCTTTTTACCCGACTAATTTTAAATTTTAATTTTATATTTATCTTTTAAAACACAAGGTTTTGCCGAAGTATGTAGTAGTAATGTATTTGAAGAGTATACCTTCCTCAATCGCACTTGCATCAGCAAGACACTAAAAGTATCCACTTCCTAAACATAAGCAGCCCGAAGGAACGAGACTCTTAAACCGAGCAGTAAAAGCGACAAGGCTTGTAGCTGATTAAGAAAAGAAAATAAACCAACCCCTCGAGGACAATCCTTCCAGCGAGATTCATAAAACACTTTATCCTTCCAATAAAACAAGAGCGGCTCTGCAGTTTACTTGACTTTCAATTTCTCAAGTAACGATTGGCGTAAAATCAGTTATGAAGCATAACCGGCGCATTTCAAGTCGTTCGAAGATTAATAAGTTTATGTGCCCTTTCTTGAGGTACGAGGCGAGGGAGGCGGGAGGTTTCATTAGATTAGCATAGTCGAGTCGCAGTGCGTTAATGCACGCAATGTTGTTTATGATTAACACTCCGGCCGAGTATAAATCTCCCCTGAGAAGGCCATAAACACACCGACATGGGCCCATAAGCAGTTATATCCCTCTACATTGTCATTAGAAAGGACCAAAATGCTGCTTTTAAATTTTAATAAATAGGCTAATGCTTAAATACGGTGCGCCGCAACTGAGCCTCGAGGATCAGATAGACGGCGTAACTGAGCCACAGTGATAAGCGGCCCCCGAAGATGCACCGCAACTGAGCCACCCGTCACGTGCAGCGCAGCCGCCGCCGCGCCGACCGCGTCCAAACCGCATGGTTTGAAATAAATTTCAGTTATGAATAAAAATCATCGCATATTTAATAAATTGCATTGATTAAAGTATGAAATTACAAGCGGTCAATCAGATTCAATAGATTTACTAAATGCTTTACATATTAGCCTACGTCAAAGACATATTTAAATATATTATATAACTAACTCTAATACAAAAGTTATATATTACATAAGCTATTATAAGTTAGATAGTTACATTTGTTTAATTACATAAATTTAGACTGCTATATCCATCTATGAATTTAGTTTAATAATTAATGTAGTATATTGTAATAGAGAGCACCCAACAACAAATCATTAGATTTGTTGAGATTTATTGTTGTAAAAATTAAATACTTAAAACTTATAGCATACTTGTTCGTATTCTTAAAAGCCAAGTTGAAAAAAAATTAAAATCAAAACTAGACATGGACATATTGTGTTTACTGAAATAACTGGGCAAAAGAAAGTGTTGCAGCCGCCTTCAACCAGAATATAAATGCAGTGTTGATAATAATCGTAAAACGTAATGCTATCTTCGTAGTAGTTCATACGTATATTATTTATATACTTGACCATATACACTTAATCCTGGCAACAAATGCTCAAAAAAAGGTACAGAGGGAACTGCATGGAACGCAATTTTTGACTTTGCAGCTTTGTTTGGACTAGACAGGAGGTGAACATACATCAAAAGTCCCCGTCCGTAGCCCTTGAGCGGTTGAGGGAGGGAAGTTTGAAGGTACCATTTTTAGGTTTCCCTAAATAACTTGAGAACTATAAACGTTTAGTAATCCTTATTATAAAGCTGCTTGCCGTCTATGGAATGACCTTCCTGATTCCCTGAAGTCAATTGAGAAACATCGTCGGTTTGTGGTGGCGCTCAAAAAATTGTTCTTTCAACGGATGTCCTTGGCTGGTGCGTTGTAGGTGGTTTTGTCTTGAGCGAGGTCACTGACGGATGAATGTTTGAGTGAATGAGTGTAGTTTAAATTGATATAGTTACCTATTATCCTTTATGTAAATAAATATTAAGTTTTTGCAAATTAGTAAAATAAAACTATAGACATACAGGGTTAGGAAAACGTGTGGATACCCCCACCTAACCTTTTAATGCGTCATAGTAGGAAAACCATACTCAGCATACCTTCACAGAATTAAAAACTGCACTTCTTAACGTGAGTCCCATTTTCGCCACCATCCCAAAAAATGGGGCACTTTGGGGGCAGCTCCAAATTTTAAATGCAAACCCCTATCGAGTGACCCCTCATTTTAAAGGGGTTCTCAAAAGAAATACAATGGCGCAAACCGGAGGTCGATATCACCTCCCCCCCAACCAAAATAGCGGCCATTTCTAAATTTGAGATGGGTAACAAGCTAAAGTGTGGATACCCCACCTTAACTATTAAACGGGTTACATTATGTAAGCCAAACTCAACTCAACTTTATGCGACATAAAACCGTACTTTTTTTCGCAAAAACAACTCTGTCTTAGCCCCCAAAATGGGGCCCTTTGGGGGCAGCCTCAAATTTTTAAATGTAGACCCCTATCAAGTGACCCCTCACTCGATAGGGGTTTGCATTTAAAAATTTGACGTTGCCCCCAAAGTGCCCCATTTTGTGGGTGGGGGTGAAAATGGGACTCTCGTTAAAAAGTGCAGTTTTTAATTCTGTGAAGGCATACTGAGTTTGGTTTTCCTACTATGACGCTTTAAAAAGTTAGGTAGGGGTATCCACACTTTTGCCTAACCCTGTATATCACATTTTTTAATACAGGTTAAGTGTAAGAGAGGGCCATGTGGCCCTAACTTTGCCTGGTAAAATAAGGATTATTTCATTTCATTTCATTAAATTGGAAAATTAAATTTCCTATGAGAAAAGTATATGATATGTCTTTTTTGGTCTAACCATTTACAAGGTAAGCACTAATTTTATTAGTATTTAAACAAATACCCCTTCTATAAGAAATACATGTGAATTTGTGTTTCCTATTAATGCCCAATGTGACAATGTTTTTTCATCAATCTAAAAGAAATTAGGATATATTGACAAAATTTCCATTAATTTGACACCTCAATCATGAAATTTGGTCCGAAGTAAAGGTCTTCGTGGGTTCATAAAAAACTTATTTTGCAAGGAATCTTTACAAATATGTAATAATTTCTTGAAAAATAACATTTTTTGTTAACTCTCCAACACATTTACAGTATTTGAGACTAATTTTTATGATTAAGGCGGTAATTTACTGGAAATTTTGTCAATATTTCCTGAATATTGTTCATTTTCCTTTAGGTGAAAAAGCGTTACCCCATTGGGCATGTATGTTACCCACAAATTTACATGTAGTATTTCTTAAGGAAGGGATATTTGTTTAGATCTGAATTAATAAAATTAGTGCTTACCTCGCAAATGGTTGGACCAAAATAGACATATTATATAATTTTCTTACAGGAAATTCAATTTTCTTTAATTTTCAAATTTAATAGGGAATACTAGAAGTTGATAGTTTTCAATATAGTTAGGAAAACCCAAAAATTTACCTTCAGACCCCCCTCCCTCCCCCGCTTAAGGGCTACGGACGGGGACTTATGGTATGTTCACCTCCTGACAAGTCCAAACAAAGCTGCAAAGTCAAAATTTGTGTTCCAAAAGATTCCCTCTATACCTTTTCGTTGCCTGGACTAACCTGACACTTAAAAAAATGTTAGTATTCATAAAGAAATATTAAATTGCAATCTAAAAATATAGTATAAATAATTTATACTACAGACTTAACGCGTCAAGTTTGTATAGGACATAAGGGTTGAACCATTAAACAAGTAAATTCACTAAGCATTTGCGGTTTGTTTGCGTTCCATAACCGCAGCTGGGCTCTAAGCCTCCACACTTGAAAATTACGCAGGATGACGTGTTGATATATACGTTCAAAAATGACTCCCAGAAGCGATACTAATTCATGTCGCGCTTACAGTATTTTTCAAAACTTGATAGAAACCTTTTGTGACCAGAGGCCCATTTCATAATTCCGGCAAATTCATCCGTTAAATCATATAACAGAACTGCTAATATTATTGGTTGGCTTTCAAAATACCCAGATAAAATAGCCAATCCCTTTCGAAGCTTCCTTTCCCAGAACATCGCCCCTGACCCTCTCTCCGCATCCACGGGTCAGGGATCGCTCTCGGCAGCCTCGATATCCGGTCGAGGTCAGTAACCGTTTCACCGGAGGAACCTCCACCACGCTTATTCCACTGAAATCTTTCTTTTCATCTGAGCCTATCTTAAGCTAATCGAGTTCTCACTGGGACTCCAATCCCGCTTGCTTTAATATCTAGCTGAGAGAACTTCCTCAAGGCCCTTGTTTTGGAATTGTCCTTGTTGGAACTTTGTCCACTGAATTGCCGACCTTAAAAATAGTCCAGAGTCTGGAATGTATTTCAGCAGGTCCAAGGTTTGGTGTGTATTTTTTTAAGGATCCGATTGATAATAAATTGACAAGGTTATTGGCGACTTTCCCTAAAGGGAAGAAGCTATTACCATAGGTCTCATGGAAAGACCTAAGCCCCAGACCATGATAACGTTTTGTTTTGGGGCCCCCAGGAGCAAAAAACACAATTCGTTAAACGTTTTAGATATAAACGGTTGCGTAAAAGTGGTCCCATCTTTATGAAATTTGGCACGTACATGTAAGGCGGTAATCAATTGGACTAGATCGTAAACCAGCCCGATCGGACCACCGGAAGGTGGGGTAAAGGGGGACAAACGCCCCAAAAATGGTTTTATTGGGGTTTTGACATGGGAAAATAAAAATAACCCAATTTTGCTCAGCACCATTGTATTCAACTCGAAAAAAACAACCAATTTAATATTTTGAATCATCGCCTTATTTCCATTGGTTGCCGAGATTTTGAATGTGGTAAAAACGTTGTCCCATTCGTATACCCACAAACAACAATAGGCTATAGTAGGACATTGAAAGATTGTAGGTTATTGGACATTGATATTACCTTACGGGAAATAAGTCAAATTCTATATCTCGCTTGTTTCTCAATATATCTTAATAAAATCTAGATGAGATCTAATGCATTTCAGTCTTAAATTCCCGACATTTCCATTTTCATGGCAGCAAACCTACATACTCATTCCCCATGTTGTCCTTATTGGAATTTAAAAAAATCTATAGCTACCTTATTTTTTAACATATCTTGATTAAACTTGGTACATGTCTTCTTCTAGTTAAGATCTACTATATTTTGAATTAAAACCACCCAGTTTAATATACCTGTTGCAGCAAACCTGCATATTTATTCCTCACAATATTCTTATGAAGATTACAAAAATATGTCAAATCTCGCTATTTTGGATTGAAATTTGTTCTTTTGCATTTGAAATTCGCTCAGTATGCAGGTCTGCAGCAACGGGAGTAATTTTACCTTACTGACACTGCTCTGAACGATAAAAATATTATTTTTGTTGGATAAAATAAACTGCCTTTTAGTGATTGACACTGAAGCAAATCAAATTGTCTTGACATCAGTTATGATTGAAATTGAATGGATAGTAATTTTTTTAACCTTAGAAATTTTTTATATTTATATGCTGCTTTATATTTTACAGACTTATGAAGAACATTTATAACCGAGGCTCTACCTACACTTATATTATTAAAAAAAACGTATATCCGACATAATGTAGGAATATTGTATTTGGTTTGTGATAAAAATATTCTTGGAGATTCGTTGTAGGAATAGGTTTGTCAGTTTGAAAATTGATTAGTGTTGACCTATAGAAGATATATGAGAGAATAAAGCTCCCTAAGATATCGTTTTATTTTTATCCTCAGAATCGTTTTCTGGCAATACTGTAGTTATAAGCGCAAATATCCCCCGATATTTTACAATAAAATTTAAGACTCGATGAATGTCTTGCATGTAAATATCTCTTCCATGTCACTCAAATGGGATGTTGTGATGCATTTTTACTTTGGGTTCCTTTTATTCCTTCAACATTCATACTTCTTAACTTGTAATATTCCTGTAACAGAAAGGTTAGGAAGATAATTTAATTTGAAGCCTTCATCATGTTAGTTTCCGCTCTAATAGGCCCTACACTCGTCAATTCAATTCAAATAAAATCAAAATGTCTACTATTACACACTAAAGCTGCAAAAAGGTGCCAAAATAAAAATATTGCAACTTATGAAGAATTTTCTGTAATAGATTAACATGGAAATAATAAAAAAATCATCTATATATCATAAAACTACTTTACGCGTTAGATAATAACTCCTCTAATTTTTCGGCAAAATCGTCCTGCGTCTTCATCAGTTAACAGTTTCTGGGAGTACATTCAAAGGTTTTATGCTGTTATAAAAAATATACTTTTTATAGAAAGATGTTTTGTGTTGAGGAGGCCTAATGATAATAATACTCTACTAGGTTTG